>JANITX010000010.1:26624773-26637293 GCA_027564395.1 Erythroxylum ulei | reverse complement strand
ACTGTTCACATTCAATTAGAAAGTGAAATTGATGTAATTTGGTCATACTCTCTTCTAGAAAATTGTCCCTCTATGTCTTATCTTTCCATTGACGCTAAAATCACTCAATTTGGTTTAGTAATTTGGAAGATATACCTCAAACATTTTTGGACTGCTCTTATCCAAAAACAATGTACTATACCCAACTTCCATCTAGAAATTGAACACTTTAGAGACTGAATCAAGATTCTGCTCCTTCATATGATTTGTAGCCCTATTTCTCTGGTTTACTTCAAATTAAGAATCATCTCAATTGGAATACTACAACTCAAGATATCATCAACATACTAAAACATGTTCAATAAAATATCCAGTTCATGCTCTTCCACCCGAAACCCTTACTTTGATTCAATCAATATTTTTCAAATTAATACCAAAAACTATACATTTCTATGGAGAGATAGAGGAATATGTTAGGAATCCAATGCTTCAAAAATCAAGTCATTTGGAGGTCGCACGAAAAAGTTATGACTAAGAAAGTAAAACATGTTCAGGCTGGGAGGAGGACCTGCGGGTCGCGATCGCGACAAGAGTGGCGCGCGTCTTCGGCTGGCTCGCGATCATGACGCGTTGCGACTGTGAGCTACTGTGCGCGCCTTCGGCGGATTCTTCGTGATCGCGATTTTCGCCCTCTTCCTCACTTTTCTCTTCTCTAGACCTTTTTGGTAAAATAGGCATAACGTTTGCTACAAATACCAGATTAAGGTGATTCAAAAACCATTTTGAAGAAGACTTCTAGACCTACAACTTCCATGAAGACCTCAAAAACAAATTTTGCCTCTATCAGGGTCAAAATTTCAAATCAATGCAGCTGTCCCGAATGCCTATCCCATGAATATCACAGACTTCAAAATGTCATATTTCTCAACTCTAAAGTCCAAAAATTTCATACTTTATATCAATGGAATGCTATAAGAAAGATCTACAACTTTTATGGAGACAATTTTATCAAAATCTACCTACATAAACACAGAAAATTCATGAAAGTTTCAGCTTGAAAATTCAACACTGTTACGATTCATTCCCAAAAAATTCAGACTTCCAATTCTCTAAAATCTAACACTTTCAATTTTTATTTTCTTGCTTTTCTACTCCATTTCAATCAACTCATTCACTATAAATTCGTACCACTCCAAAATATACAAGATAAGTACATAATTTTTTTTCATCACCTACAACACATACAAGAACATTGCAAACCAAGTCATCACAAGTGCTTCATTTAACCAAAACCCATGATTTTTTTGACAAGATACTTACTTGATTTAGCTTTCAATTCATCAAAATCACCATTAACCCTAACTCTTTCATCTCCACGGTCATCAACTTTCTTGGTGGAATTGGTTGGGTCTTTTAGTGAGAATGATGGAGAGGGCAAGGCAGTTGATTGGTTCTTTTAGTGAGGAAGGCTTTTAATTAAAAGTGTAGTGGGCTTAAGGCATTGTTTGGCAAGTGATAAACATGTCCAGTCCTAAAGTATTTGATTGGTTCTTTCATTTAACTAGTCCCATCAATTTCAATTTTTACTCTAATTGTTCCCCCAAAATTTTAATGACACTAATTAATAAATCCAAAAATCATTTATCTAAATTTCTATTACCATTTGACAGTAAATTCTACTACCAGCTAACAATTGTCTTGCCACTTAACATTTTTTCTAATCCAGAAATTACCCCGAATTTTTTCTGGAAATTTTTTTCCAGAAATCTCTAAAAATTCTAAATCAATAATTACACTCTCGAAGACAATTTTCAATACCAATAAACCACAATTCTCAATAACAATCACGTTTATTAACAAATATGTCCGGAATGTCAATGAATGCATGTACAATTATTGTTATGTGCAAAGATTCTCTATTCATGTGCACGTGCACCTTTTGTAATACACGAGTATGAGATGTGTTTTCCTAATTTCTCTGACTGATCCCACGTGTACCAAATTTTTAGAGTTCTAAGCTTTTGTATAGAAACGAGATGTTACAGAATAACTAACAAAAAGACAAAATTATCTATTATAGTCTCCACTAACTATATTCTTCTTCTTCTTCTTCTTTTGTTGTTGTTGTTATTGTTGTTGTTGTTGTTGTTATTGTTGTTATTATTATTATTATTATTATTATTATAAGATGAAGAAGAAGAAGACGGAGAAGAAGAAAATTGTTAATAAGAATAACAACAACAATAACAATAACAATAACTACAATAATAATAAAAATAATAATAATAATAATAACAGAAAGAAAGGTTGTCACGAAATAGAAAAAGATAGGAAGAGATATCTTTAGCTATTTTTCAAATACATGAATAATTAAACCTGATATTAATTATTCTCTATGTTATTTTCTAACTGATAAATGAATAAGTATTTATCAGGAATACAGGCGTAATAGAGTAGTTATTCCACTTATGTGTGCATGGCATCAGGCATTGGGCTGAACCGGTGATGAAACTTAGGAACAACATTACATGTTATCTTCAAGCCTTACTGAAGTGGGAATATTGGGCATGCCTTCATGTTACCGTCTATACTCAAAAAAGTAAAATTGAGTGATTGATTCAGCTCTAGCGGCGGACAGCTTGGGTAGGTCCGAACCCAAACAATAAGGCAATTAGATCTCCAAGTATCCAACTTTTGTTTTCTACAAGGACAATCCTGGAAAACTGAGCGAGAAAATCTTCAACATGAGCCGAGTTTCTGTTTCCCCATATTCCAGCTTCTACTCTCTTCAATCCAAGACCCCGACCGAAGCTAAAACTAACAGTTACAGCAATTCGCTTGCCTCGGTTAAACCTCGTATCTCGTTTCTGTTGGACAAGGAACTCAGAAACAAACTAGGTCTTGGGACTGGAACACTAAAGAAAGATTTTTATAGACCCATTGTAAGAAGCAGCACCGGTGACTCCAGTTCTGGTATGGGTATTTCGTCCCTCTTATTTAATTTGTTTCCTTTTGTGGTTGGTGGCTAGCCACATTTAAACGTTACATTATATATCTTGTGGATTCCATGAAAGGTCCTTTGTTTGTTTGGTAATGGAACATTTTAGACATTGAGATCTGTTCTTTCTTGGAATTTATTGGTTTATGCTGAGACGCAACTCTGTTCATGTTTAGTTTCTTACAACTGAAAATTTGGCTCGATAAGATTGACCAAAAGACACTTTGAACTTGGGATTTGAATGAGATTTGAAGGTGAAAATCTATTCTTAGACTGTTATTCATTGATCAGAATTTGCTGGGATGTTTTGGTTTTATCTATAATAGACAACGGTATACCTTAATAAGACTAAAGGGTAACCCTTTCTTGTCCAAGAAATTCCTCCCAACTAAAACCCTGAATACGGATTACATTCTTATTAGCAGACCCCTGTTCAACGAGGAAAATGTGTCCATACCTTGTTGCACATATAATCTTTTTAAAAGCATCCTAATTGAATCAGACAAATTCATGACATTGAATTGTGTGGGAAAATACAGAATGAAATCCTGGAACTTATTGATCTACATTAAATGCTTGCCAATTGAGGTGAACTTAAGCCCCCTAGGAATTTATGGGCCTATGGAGTATTTGAAATCATTTTTGTATACTCTTCTGGACTTCAATAAAGTGACAGAAAATAAGTGAGATAAAGGGGATATCAACCATCTTCGGAAATGAGACAACACATGTATTCTCTTTATCAGATGTTGAAGGGCCGTCTTTACCATAACTTCCTCCTTGCATGCTTGACTGCATTTTATAATTTCATCTAAACCTGTGAGATGATCGATTTTACAGGTGATAGTGATAGCAAAAACATTCTCGATGCATTTTTCTTGGGTAAGGCTTTAGCAGAAGCACTTAATGAGCGAATTGAATCTGCAATGGGAGAGCTTTTGAGTACAGTTGGCAGGTTGCAATCTGAACAACAAAAACAGATACAGGATTTTCAGGTAGTTGAAACTTTTTTTTTTTTTTGGAGAAAGTAACATGGTAGTTGAAGCATGATAGAACTAACGTTGGGTAAAATCACTGAATGTATGTGTTGCCTGGAATTTTTGCTTTTATTTCGTTGGAAAAGATGAGTTCTTTGAAGTATTTTGTTCATTAGAGCAAAGGTACCAGCTCACTCTCTCAAAACTGATTAACTAGTTTCAAAGTTGGTTAATGCTTCCAACCTATGCTATCAAATGGGACTTACCAATTTTTATGGATCCTTTTACCTGATTTTAGGTTGTTATTATCTAATTGTTGCCTTTGTTTTACTGAATATCGGTGTTGTAATATGTTGTTATCTTCCAATTTGAACCCAGAGTCTCTTGCCAGAATTGCTAATGTATTTTCATTGACATTAAGTCATGTGAGAGTTGATGGGCAAACATTGAATACCAAATCTTCAAATGTTTGCTTTTGCACGTGAAACTCTCGTACTAGGCTCTTTCACCCATTAGGTGGATTTCTGCTGCAGTGTATAATTAAGTCTGCTTTTGAAAATGTAACAGATACACAAGCCATTTATCAAAATGGACTTTCGATTTTTTTACGTCTTTTAAACATTACAACACAAAGTATTTATTGCTGGAAGGAATTTATTTACCGAGGGCTGCATAGTTTCAGCATCTGAGATTACACAAGCCATTTATCAAAGTGGACTTTGATTTTGTTACATCTTTTAAACATTACAGCACGAAGTATTTATTCCTGATTTACCGAGGGCTGCATAGTTTCAGCCTCTAGGTTTGATTTCTTGTGCTTGATCCAGCAACGTGTATGCAGGCTGATGTATTGGATAGAGCCAAGAAAGCCAAGCAGAAAGCAGCGAAGGATGCCACGGATACGCAGGAACATACTTCCACATCTAGTAAAACAGAATCATCCGCAGCCTTTAATACCATCTCAGGTTCATCATCTAGTACCGATACTACTACGTCTGCAGCGACATCAGGGTCTGATGAAACTACTGCTTCTGCCACGGAGACTAGTTAAGATTCTGCTGCAAGACCCAATTATTGGCGTTCTCAGTTAGAATTGTAATTTTAAAAATATTTTAGAATGATTTTTTTTTTAATTTTCATATTTGCTCCTGATAATTATAGATACCAGTAAAATTTTAATCTACAATTTTTAAAATTATCATATTTGGTCCTGATAAAAACCTTTATTTCAGGTATCAGTCAATATCGGCTGATACAAACCAATATCTTAGTACCATAGGTCTGCGTACCCTTTTTTTGGCCACTATGCTCATACCGTTGTTACATGTATGATAGACGGTGATGTGACAATCAAATGTCCATTCTGCATTTTAATAAAAATATTAATATTTAAATTATAATTGAAGATAAAAGTGGATTTAATTTAGTTGCAATTAATTAATACAATAAAAACTTAATAAATAATTATAAATTTTTATTGAACTCTAATATACAAATAATAGAGATGTGATATTTAAAATTTATTTTAAATATTAGACCTTACTTTGTATGTTCTAAAAATTTTAGGATTTATTTTGTATTTTAATTAAAGGGCAGGAGGGTGAGGGGAGGTTAAACTCAGGAGCTATGAGATCTTGATGCTAGCCAACTCGTAAGCTTTTGCTATGAAATACTTAGTAGCCTTGGTCCTTCTCACTGCATCGTAAGCTTAGCCCCCACTTGATTTGGACCTTTATTATCATTTTTTGTGTCAAACCTGGTACGCACAATTCCAATCCAATCCCCACTTTTATCTACACTTCTCTTCTCCAGTTCTCCTCTAATTCGATTCCACTTACCCTAACCCTAATTTTTTTGTTGAGAAATGACTTGCACCTGAAAAAGTTCGGGTGTGGCAATGTCTTGATTGAAGGGACATTCACGTTCTTGTTTATCTTTCTTAAGAAATGGCGACTTCAACGTCCTCCTCCTGCTTAAAGCCTCCCGTGTGGAGAAGCTATGTGGAAGAGAGAGGTTGTGTCTCCCCGATCTTACATTTTAGGCCTCAACCTCGGTCTGCTCTTATTTGCTAGCCTTCTTATTTTGCTGCTTTAAAACTGGGGAGTGACATGTTGAAGTTATACCTTGTTTCTATGTTGAGGTGTAATTGATTTCTCTTGCTTGTTTCTGCGTGCAGAAAGCATTTTTGCACAAGTTACAAACTTGTCCAGTTCTCTGCTAGGAAAAACCATGGTGCAAGTCCTTGTTTCGGGTCGCTAGTCGACATTGATGGTGCTTCAGCTTCTGATTGGGTTTCGATTAGCGATCAGTTGCTTCTGATGACAAGTATTTTGCTTACTTATATGGCTGGGGTCGTTCCTATTAAGAACTCTAATTTCATTTCCCGGAAGAACGCATTGGCTGACGATTTGGTGCTTGAAAGCTCAGAGTCGTTTGGTAGGTAAGAGTAGTCAGATTAAAATTTTGATCAAGAACAATATTTTAGTCTGCTTAGATGAAAGGAAAAGTGAAACTCTTGTTTGTTATTGTTTTATTCCTTGTATTTGCTAGTGATATTCTTGTATTCGTTGTGCTAGGTTGAAAGATGACCTTGTTAACTTGGGGTATCCCTGGGATGCCGTAAAGGCAAAACTTTTGGATTCTCTAGATGCTTTAGAACACAAGAGCGATATAAGAAACAGTATCCTTGAAGTTGACCAACACTGTTCAAGTCGGCCATTGAGTTTGTATGCACTTTCTGAGGGTCCAAAATTGCGATTACTCTTGACTTGTTTGTGGAAACTTCAGGAAGAGGCAGGCACTGTCATTTTCTCCCTTTATTCTGTAGTATATTACAAAAGAATGGCCAAGTGTTCTTAAACATGTGAGGTTTGAATGAGGTGCAACATTACTTGTGAGACTTTGTTTGCAAGGAATCAGTGGAGGTTTTTGTTGGAAGTAACTGCTTTGATGCAATTGCAATGTGAAGTTGGCTATGTTTCTTGGTAATAGATTGTCATTTGTATGAATGCTCTTTGGAATAGTCACTTTATAAATCCATAATTTGTGACAAACGTGAGACTCAAGAAAACAGGATATAAAGTAATTTCCTCGTGTGATTCCAGAAGTCCTTGGTGCATATAATGAGTAATCATTATGTACTAAGTTATGAGTATGCTAAACTAACGGAGCTAATTTTAGTGTTTTACAATGCTCAAATAATCACTGTTTCTTATTTTTGAACGATTTTATTTGATTAGATGCATTGGGTGTCTTGCTAAGGGCCATCATCTACTGTAACTATAAAATCTTGATCAATCAACTGAAAGTTGTAGGTTGTTATTAAATGTGGCTAATTTGAATATTGATACTGAACTCTAATATGTGGATGTTTACAATGACAAGCCAGATGCTTCCCCTTTGATCTAGTTACAGTTGTAGAGACCCAGTGATGTTTTACTTCTTGCACGAGGAGTTTATATTTTCTTTAATATGAGTTTTGTTGAAGTAAGTAGACGTGAAAAATTTTAGTGACCGGTAATTTGTTAATTCTGATTTTCAGATGAGCATTGTTTTACATGATTGTAAAGCTAGCAACATGGATAATTGGATGACAGTGTTTTCTGAAACTGTTCAAAGATGTTGTCAACCTATATACATGGCTTGGTTAGAAGAGGAGTTCAGCCGTCATAAGGACGTGTGTGGCAGGGTAGGTTGGAATATCTTAATGTATCTCACCTGTGGTTCATTCAAAATCTTTGAGCCTTAGCAGAAAACATTTTTTCTGTGTTAACTTTCTCTCTATGGAAAATTCTTTTGCCCTTTATTTCTATTGTTGCTATTTTCAGTTGTTTTGTTTTATGAATAGTTTGTTCTAAAACTTAAAAACAGTTATGTTGACGATGACAGAGATTTGATTGAATAATGAAACATTATTCGTTATAAAATCCTCAAGAGAAATGAAAGATTGTTTATTATTAAATGTTTGACCTGACTTGTTTATTCTAATCTGACTATTTTATCCTTCCTGTCAGGAAATATTTTCATTGATGGTTGAAAAGTTAAATGCAGATGACAATGTACTACAAAATATAAGAAAATCAGGCAAGACAAGTCTTTATGCAGAGTTGTTCTACTTCCTGAGATATGGCTCTCTCTGGTAAAGTCAGTCGATGCATCTTGTCTTGATTAGAACAGAAGTCTCTTTAAATTTTCATCTTTCCTTAACAATTTGGGCAAAAGGTTTTACTTTACTTGCTAAATCAAATATAATTTTATGCATCCATTAAGTTTTAACGCTTATGTTAATATTCTCCATCAAGCTGGTCAAGTAAATGGGTATACAGTGAAAATATTAGCCGAAAGGTTGATTTTTTAGATGCTTGACTTTTAATTCAAATGCTAAAGACATTTTTTGACTCTAAATGTTTGGCTATGCTGAAAAAGGGCTTTAGAGCCATAAAATGCACAACTGATATTATTGTGGCTTTTGGTAGCCTAAATCTTCAAGATGGTCAAAATGACTGAAGAAATGCCAAGTCATTCCATTAAAATTTGGACAGAAAAATGACATACTATCTGAATGGGACATGTTTTAGTTGCTTTTAGATGTTTTCTTGTTTTCATTTTATGGTTTGTTCACAAGTTGCTCACATACTTTTGTTTGGGGATCCAAGATATGCTCTCGTTATTTTATTACCAGATCAATATGATTTTTCTATGTTCTGGCAGGAAATGTAGCTCTTATGATCAAAACTTTTTTGTTTCGAATGGGAACTCCATATTGGAAGATTTAGTGATAACTTTAGCAGATGGTGTAGCAAGTGCTTATTTGGAACTTATTTCTGTTGATGGCAACTTATCAAATGAGATTAACGCCTTGGGCCTAGATATGTGTAATTTTTCAACCCGGGCACTTCAAAAATTACGTAATGAGGTATTGTATTTGTCAGTAGTATACAAGTATGGTTCTGTTTTCTATACTTTTCTCTTTTATGGTCATAGTTACCTTTGTGGCATTTTTTTTAGGGTCCATCAATTCTATAAATTACTGTTTGTAGGTGGCTCTGAATCAATGGCTGTACCAGAATATTGAGGCAGTAGTTTCAATTTATGAGGATCGGTTTGACCTAAGCACATTTCAGTTAAAAGTCATCGAGGAACCAAGCCTGAATCAGACTGAAAATTTTAGTTGGTGGGGGAAATTTGCTCTAAGAAAGCCTGTAACAACTTCGTCTTCCTTGTACTATATTGTCATTAGCCAGTGTTCTCTTCCTGTCAAACGGACCATGGAATTAAGAGCCTTGAATGGATGGTATGTTTCATTGCTTAATAGCTTTATTGCCTAATAAATTTCGTCACCTTGTAGCTTTATTTTCACTCATGTGCTAGGGAAAAGAATGTCTCAACATCTACTGACCTTTCCTTCTGCCCCTTAGACTTGTTTAAGAGTTACTAGAACTATTTCTGGACATATTTAAGGATCTTAAGCAAGTGTGATTCAAGCATGAAATTTTGTTCCCTGTACTACTAACTGAAGTTTATGGTCGTGATTTTATTACCATGCATTGCCTTGATATATATTAAGAAATACAAGTTGACAAAGCATGAGCAGTTGAGCCTACTTTTTGAGAATGGTGTTGCTAATATAGTGTGTTGGATGAGGAGTGTTTGTGGAAGCCAATAACTGACACTATGGCACTATTTCTTTTTGATTTATGTCATACTACGACACTATTTCTTTTGGATTTTCATCATACTTTAGTTGAATTACAATGTTGAGTAGGTCATAATTATTGCACCCATCATACCCCTTAGTTCATCCTAGGGGTGATTGCTTCAGTAATGTTATGATTTTGTGGAAAGAAATGTGTTCCGTATTTTAGGCTTTATGATAGGAATAGCAATAGAGATTGTATTATTTACGTAATCAATAGGGTACAGTAGTAGTCTACCTCCTGGAAAATAGTTCTAAGCCAATATAGTAGCTATATTCGAAGAAGAATATCCCCCTCTCTCTATACAGATTCCTCTATATTCTTTGTACCCTCTCACAATCTCTCTCCGTAACTAACTTCTAACCACCTGCCTGTGTGGCATTAGCTCCCTTCCCCATCTTACTGCTGCAGATGTAGGTTTGGATGGGCTTAGTGGGTTGTTTACTAACACTAGCAGGCTGATCACTAGGAGCAGTCTGATCACTAGGAGGAATGCTAATAGTTCCCTCCTCCTCAATAGGCACCTTGTCCTCAAGGTGAATGGAAGGGAAATGCCCTTTGATGAATTCTGCGTCTTCCCAAGTTGCTTCGTCTGCTGGTTTGTCTCTCCATCGAACAAGCCACTGGAGAATGCTTCTACCCTTGGACTTACCCAAGCATGAAGCTAAGATCGCCTCTAATTCAGCCAAATCTCCCTAGTCCATTTCCAACCCTTGAGGTAGGTTGTGCTCCACCAAGTGGTTGCCCAAGTCCTTCAGCTGAGAAACATGGAAAACCAAATGGACCTTGGATGAAGAAGGGAGTTCTAGTTTATAGGCAACTTGTCCCACATTCCCAATGATCTTGAAAAGCCCATAATATCTTGCCGATAACTTCAGACAAATCCTTCTTGCTACCGTGAGCTGTCTATGTGGCCTTAGTTTAACAAAAACCAACTCACCTACCTGAAAATGTACCTCTCTTTTGTGATAGTCTGCTAATTTCTTCAACATGGACTGTGCTCGCTCGCACTAAGTTGTGTTTGAGTTGGCGTAAAGCTTCATCCCTATCAACCAAGGCTAAAGCTATTGATTCCACCTGAGTTTCACCTTAAGAGAATTTGCAGTAGGGTAGGTGGAAGACGACCATAGAACTTCAAAAGGAGTTTGCCCAGTCAAAACGTGGTAGGTAGTGTTATACCAACATTCAGCACATGCTAACCAATAAGACAAGTTTTTAGGTTGTTCAGAGGTGAAGCAACGAAGATAGGTTTCTAGACACTTATTAAGCACTTCGGTTTGTCCATCCGTTTATGGATGGTAAGAGGAACTCATCTTCAATGTTGTCCCTTATAACTTGAACAACTCCTCCCAGAAATTGCTAGTGAAGAGTGGGTCTCTGTCACTTAATATCGAGCTAGGAACTCCATGCAATCTCACAATCTCTCGGAGGAATGTTTCAGTCACGATTTTAGCAGTGTATGGAGGTTTGAGGAGTGAGAAATGGGCGTACTTAAATAAACAATCAACTACCACCAATATAACTTCATAATCGTGAGATTTAGGAAGACCTGTAATGAAATCCATTGAGACTTCCTCCCAAATCAGTTGAGGTATAGGTAGGGGCTGCAATAGACCAGTTGGAGACATTGCCAAGTATTTATTTTTCTGATAGATGACACATTCACGCACAAACTTCTGAATGGAGGATTTCATTCCCAACCAAAATAGTCCACAAGCTAACCTTTTGTAGGTCTTGAGGAAACCAGAGTGCCTTCCCGAAGGTGAGGCATGATACTCATGTAGAAATTGAGGGATTAGCACTGAAGTGGATGAGAGGACCAACCTATTTTTGTAAAATAGTACACCGTCCCTTAGGTGGAAATCAGGTATTGAATTAGGATCTTCTTTGAGTGCTATCATGCGTGAGTTCAACTTAGAATCCTCCTTGAGCTCCTGTCGTACTACATCCATATAAGGCCAAAATGGAGCTGAAATTGCAAAAAACAATAACTTGTCATCTTCAACCCTCGATAGAGCATCCACTGCCCCATTTTGCTTTACCTCAAAATCTAGCCCAACAATTTAGCTTGCCAACATTGTTGATCTATAGAGGGAATTCATTGATCCAGTAAATGCTTCAAGCTTTTATGGTCGGTATAGACCTTGATATGCCTCCCAATTAGAAAGTGTTTCCAATGTTGAATGGCCATTACTACTGCCATCACTTCTTTCTGATAAACCGACTTAGAGTAAGTTGATTCAGCCAAAGCGTTGTTGAAAAATGCTAGTAGACGACCCTCTTGGATGATGACTGCACCTAGACCTCTCCCTGAAGTGTCACACTCAAGGGAAAATTCTTTGGAGAAATTGGGTAAAGCTAAGACTAGTGTTGAAGTCATCTTCTTTTTCAATTCTTCAAAAGCTTCTTGAACTTCATTTCCCCAGGTGAAACCTTCTTTATTTGTGAGTTCAGTAAGAGGTTTGGCAATTTTTCCATAATCTTTGA
The DNA here is from genome assembly GCA_027564395.1 of Erythroxylum ulei. Taxonomy (NCBI): domain Eukaryota; kingdom Viridiplantae; phylum Streptophyta; class Magnoliopsida; order Malpighiales; family Erythroxylaceae; genus Erythroxylum; species Erythroxylum ulei. Next base: position 26,625,156 of record JANITX010000010.1, on the reverse strand, counting down.
CAAATTTTCGTTAGTATCCGGTGAGTCCAAGGAATCCTCTCACCCCTTTAACATTCTTAGGAATAGGCCACTCCAAAATGCTTTTGAGCGGTCAATTGCTACCCCTTCATAGGAAATAATGTGGCCTAGGTATTCCACTGATTGCTGTCCAAAAATGCACTTCTTTTGATTTGCCATTAACTGATTATCCAGTAGCAATTGCAACACACAAGCTAAATGCTCCAAATGCTGATTCCAATCTACACTATAAATCAGAATGTCTTCAAAGAAGACTAAGACAAACTTTCGTAATAGAGGTTTAAAAATTGAGTTCATGGTGGATTGGAATGTAGCTGGGGCATTCATGAGACCGAAGGGCATCACTAGATGCTCATAATGCCCCT
>JANITX010000010.1:26601749-26616069 GCA_027564395.1 Erythroxylum ulei | reverse complement strand
AGGACAGCTGATCGCCGGAGGAGAGGAGAGAAAGAGAAGAAGGGAGTCGGGGCGAGGAGAGGGGAGGGGAGGGAGGATGACGATTTAATTTAATTTTGACGACGGAATTAATCCGTCGGTATAATTAAAAAAACCGTCGTTGAATGTCGGCACCTAACTTAATTTCTAGACGACATTTTAAAATATACCGACGAAACATAAACGTCGGTGAACAATTTCTCCCCGACCCGTTTGCCGACCAAAATTTTTATTCCGTGCCTATTTACCGACAGTGTTACATTCATCGGCATATCTCCGTCGCTATTATTCACTGCGAAAGTTTCCCACCAAGGTTCGCAATGGCTTTCTTAACCGTCGCAATGATTTTGTCTTTCACCAACGGATTAGCTCATACCGTCGTAATTTCCATTCGATTAACGGTCCGTCGGTAAAATACCGTAGCTAATAAACATTTTTCTTGTAGTGAAGGTCTGTCAGCTGACATCAGAGGAGTTATAGTTTGTAATTTGTAGTTTTTTGTTATATAGAACTTTTGTATAAGGATTGTAAATATTTGTTTCAATGAATACAGTGTAAACTTTTGTCAATGAATGAAATGAAATGCTAAAGTTTTTAAGTATTGTATATTCTTTATGATGCCATTTAAGAGATTATGTTTGCTCTGACATACCATTATCATAGGATATGTACTTGAATGTCCTTTGGATGTTCAGGTATATACTCTATGGTAGTGGGATGTTACATATTTTTTACTTTTGTTACTTGTTGAAAATTAATTATCACTTTATTTTATTTATAATGCTACTTTTTTTGTCTTATGATTTACAATTGCTTGGTGGGACCAATTCGGAAGTGATATTCTAGAATTGCAAAGTTTTGCAATTCGAATTCTAGGTCAATGTATAAGTGCAACAAGGTGTGAAACGAATTGGAATACATTTGAATTCATCAATTCCAAAAGAAGGAATAGATTGGAGCACAAAAGATTGAACAACTTGATCTTTGTCCGATATAGTTTAAAACTTCGAAGAAGGTATATTATTGTGATTATTAAGTTGGATATAATTTCTTGTAATTTTTAATAGTTTAATTTTATTATTTACTAGACTTTTAATAGAATATATAGTTCTGTAGATCTAATTTACCTTGATCATATCAAAATTTTAACATATTGAGTTTTTGAGGAACCGAGTTTAATAGATGGGAGTAATTTGTAAGATAATTTTGGATAAAAAATATTGATATATCATTTAAAGCAATGAATTTAAATTATGGTGATGATAAGACTCCTCTCAACAATGAAGATTTTGTACTAAATGAGAATTTGGGTCAATGTAATTTGAGTGGATATTTGATTGAATGAAGTTTCAAGTTTTTTTCCTCCTCTTCTTTTAATTTCACTTATATAATTTGATGTATATCTTAAATTTTGTGTATGCAATATAATTATAAATATTTTTGTTTCAGCTTTCAGTTCTAATTGATTCTTCGGAATTATTGTTATAAATTGTAATAGTTTGAAAGTCATGAATATTTATTATTCATTTTATTTGATGCTTTGATGTAATTATTATTTATTATATAATAAAATTGCAACATTTTAAGCACTTTATATTGTCATTAAATTTTTATTTGTATGATAATTAAATAGTCTTTTTCATATTAATTGTGCTTATTATTTATATGTGAAAATTAATATTAATAAAAATAAATAGATAGTTATTATTTTAAATTTCTATTATTATAATTTTTAGAGATATGATTGATGTAAAATTATATATCATATAATGCAATATATTGAGAGACTATTTTGTAATTAAAAAAAATTTAAGGATTATTTTTTAAATTTAAAAATTACCTAAAATAATACATAATATTAATTGTATCGATATAATACCATATTAGAACTAAATCTAGTCCTAATACAGATACGATGTTTATAGTATTGATGAATAGAGTTTTGAAATATCATTACTTTACGGGTCAATTTTCTGCTGGACGAATAGTTTATGCCAGCAATTCTGACCAACTCTAAAGTAGATGTTCTATTACGTGGTTTTTCATTCCTACTTCTTTGACATGATATACGCAAAAAAATTTAAGAATCTTTCAGATGAATGGACTAAAACGTAGTAAATACCAACATGTATACGTTTTCATTTACTTCAAACCATTTACAGTGATTAGTTACGTAAAAATTACAAGATCAATTAGACAATTGGAGCCCATGCATCTCCGTGCCTGTCGGATCGGAAAGCAGTGCATGTAAAACGCCCCGAATGGTGGAATAAGAACTTTTATTTAATTTTATGATGATTTAGTAAATTTCAATTATTTATTTATATAAATTTTACATTTATTTATATAAAGTGTACGTAAAATTTGTATAAATAAATAATTGAGATTTATTAGATATAATAAGATATCATAAAATTAAATAAAAAAATTAGATTTACGAATAATGACGTCACGTTGGCGCCTCAAAAGTCTGAAACAAGGAAAGATATGGCTAAAAATCATCGTGTAGCTATGGCCAGCCAGCTAGCTGGGTTACTAGTCTGACAGCGGTTGATGTCACCCACTATACTCTGAAACAGATGACCCTACGAACTAGGTTTATGTTGCTGGCTACATCTAACTATAAATAGACCAAAATTTATGTGAATGGTCAGGACCAGCATTTACTTTTGCTAAGGCTAGAAGTGGAAAATGGAGCCAAGCAAAAGTTGAATCCTGAAAAGGAAATGAGAGAGAAACTAAAGTAGGACTTAAGGTCCAAAGAATAGTCCAACTTGACGATTCCCTAGAATGATTAACTATAAGATATATACTTTTCTTTGAATGATAAGGTATTTCTGGTAAATAGGTGGTGTAGAATTATACTTAGCCTATGAAGCATGCGAGTTGGAAGCATGCAAACAAAGAATCAACAAGAGGGTTATCTATTAAAAGCAGTTGTGATATTATATGCTTTGTAAAATGATTCGTTTGGAGGGGGGGAAAAAAAAAGACTTACCTACTTTGAAATGTCCTTCTCAAAATGGCTATGTCGGCGGTGTATGGTTGGTAAGAGAATCATGGAGGCAAAAATTATCATATCGTTGTGGTTAATATATACAAGTCCTTATTTGTTGCATGCCTTAAAAGCAAACATGTATATGTGCATAATGAACCTATGATGCCATGCATTCTTAGTCTTTGCCAATTAAGCATGTATACGTATTTTACTGTCTTACTTGGAAATTAGGAAGAATAAATAGGATATAAATTGAAATACATAATTTAATCACCCAATATAAGATGAGTTTGCAATGTTCTTTATATTTCGTTCATGATTAACGTTAAATAAAAAAAAAATAGCCGTAGTTTAAGGAAAACAAATACGCGCAACACTCGTGCATACACAAAAACGAAACAGTGGTGGGTTGGATCAAATTTTGAGGTCAATATAGTTATAAGGAATCAGAAGATAGGGGTCTTTGGAAGAGTGGATTGTATTTCATTTTCATGTGACTCGAGAACAACTAATTTCACTAAAGGATTTAGTTGGTAGACCACAACAAAGTAGCCCTTTGGCTATGGTTTTTTTTTGGGTTCAAATCGTTGCCGAAAGGAGGAATTATCACCAAAAGGTTGACCTTTTGATGATGTTTTCCAAAATCATTGCTATATCATATGGCAAGCCTTTCCCGACGATTACGTAATATCTACACTGAATAGTTAGCCTTTGGCGACGCTTTTTCGTATCGCAACAAAAGGCTTACGCTTTCGTGACAGTTTAGTAATATCATCGCCAAAAGGCTTATCCTTTGAGGACGGTTTTATAAATTATCATCAAATGTTTGACTTTTGGCAACAATTTTTTAAATTGTCATGGAATGCTTAAATAATCAAATAACTCTCTTATTTATAATTATGATTTTGACTTAATTATTTTGTGACTGAACATCATATAGATAAAAATTAAATTTAATATTATTAACAATGATTCTCAATCTAAAAATAAATTTAGCTAAAAAATGTCAAATCATTTCAATTATTTATGAAACCATAAACTCAAAATTAATTAATATTACATAGATTCATATTTTTTATTTTTCTCTTCCAAATTATATCATTTGACAATTTTATATGGTATCACAAAATTTTCAAATAGTTTAAACATAAAGTTTGTAATATAATAATATATGATTGTTATAGAAAAATTAATAAATAATGATATATGGTATGTGATAAAATATAGTGATATATAGTAAGTAATATAAGATTTTAATTATAGTTTTAACAATTCTTATAGACAAAATAATAAATAAAAAGAAAAAGATAATGAAGTTCACGCTTATTCCATTAAAGAGAAAAAGATATAATTATTTTTGTGAATTCCAAGTAATATAAGACTCGGTGGATAAGGTAAAGGAGTTCCCTATGTTTGAATTCTCAAGAAGGTTCTTTGCACGTTCGAAGGCATCAATTGAAATAGATAAAGATTTTCTCCCAGCATTTGGTTTACTGACACCCTTTTCCAACAACTTCTTGGCTTTAACTAAATTAGTGGAAAATACATTGAACGATTTTCCAAATGAAGTATACAATAGTGAATTAGATGAACAACACGTATCATACGTTTCACCTAAGGAATAAACAGTATAAAACAATCACCTTAATTTCTTCACAATCCTTTGGAAAATTAAATCCTAAAAACTAAAAAAGTTAAATCAAACAGTATAAGGAACCCAACTTCAAACACATGCATACTTGATTGAATGACTCCATCATTGTCACAACGAATAGGCATAGTTTTCGCAATAGACGATTGTTCTAAAATAACCAATTTGCCTAATCCTGTACGAAACTATCAGGACATCACCATTGCCTCCATTTTCATCTACGTTCTCTTTAAGATTTGAGGAAGCTTTACACAACACATAATACATACAATCACATATTCATCTAACAACTTCTTAACAAAAAATGAGATATAGATAATAAAGAAAGATACAGATAATAAAAACCTTAAAGAAAAAGATCAGTCATTGAAAGCAAGCGGTGATTAGACTTTGGTGAGCAGATTTGTTATGTATCGATTTGTTCTTCAACAGGGAGAATTCTACCAGATACATCGGAGTTCATTTCCACCATTGGAAGCTATTTGCTATGTCGACATTTCGTACTGAAATTTTGTTGACAATTTTATTCTAAAAAGTCAATAAAAACAAAAAAAAAGCAGGTAATAAATATAATCGTTATATAAGTAGAGTGTATATTTAAATAAGCAAACGAAAAAATTATATAAAGTTAAATGCAATTAGCAAAATATTCATAGATGAAGCAAAGATCCTTTGCATAAGCACATTCTAAGTTTCCTACTAACCCTTAAATATTAATAAAACCATAGCATATTATAAAGTTGCAATCAATAAAAATAATAGGCAATTCCTTTTTAGTATGAAAGATTCAAATAATAAAAGTGAAGTAGACAGGTTAGGTTGCTTTCATATCCAATAATCAATTTTTTTCTTAATAGTATGAACATCATTTGAAGAACAACACCTAATAACCATTTTCAGTACATCTAAATGATTACAAGCTATTTCAGCCCAACAAACATCTATCAATGGAAAAAAAGTTGTCATTTTTTATTGGTTACTTGGAAAAATAGAAAATTATGACTGTTAAAAATATGAGATTAATTGATTAAGGCTGAGAAATCGAAGAAATAGATTCACTGGAACACGCTACCTATGTTGACATTAGTGTATACAAGCTTAGAAATACTAGTATAAACAAGGGCAACCATACTATGAACACTTGGTGGAAAAACAAAGACAGATATAGATTTTTGTGTCTTTTTTACATTTTGCAATACGACGAGCATTCATCTAAAATGGTGGGTTGAGAATGGTCTCTTTACATTTTCGTTTACTAAAGTTGGGAAAAGAATTTATATATGCTTAATTTTGTCTATTAACTGAAACTTGATCAAAATTAAATGAAAAATAGACACACATGTAGAGAGAACCAAGGTTTACATATGAATAAATATTGTGGAAAGGAGTTACCTAGCGAAACCAAAACCCTCATGCGGAGATGAAGACAAAGATGCACACTGGCGATGAAGACAAAAATGCACACCAAAGACGAAGACCAAGCTGGGAATTTGGGCAATGCGGCTGGTAAAAACTTAATCGCAGCCAAGAAGAGGAAAACAAAACAACGACGATTTCGTCTTATCTTTTGGTAATTAGATTTTCAATTTGATAAAACGACGTGGTTTTGCAAAACCTTTGGCCGTGAATAAAAAAATTATCATCATACCCTATTTTTATATATTACACTTTATATATTATAAAAATTATATATAACATACAAATTCTAAATAATAGTATAGAATTTATATATAATAAATAGAGAATTATGATTAAATAGAATAATATGATAACTAAAATATTAGACAAATTATCTATTATCGATACATTCATAAATCATTATATCAATTACAGTTATTATCTATACATTCATACATCATTATATTAATTACCATATGTACTTATATAAATTACAATATAATTAAAAAATAATTGCAATGTAGTAAAAAATGGAAATTAATATTAAATATTAATATCATATTCATATAAATCAAATTTAATATTATTGACAATGATTCTAAGTGTAAATATAAATTTAGCTAACAAAAATGTCATTTCAAAATTTTATAAAAGTATAAACACAAAAGTAATTAATATTACATAGATTTATGTTTTTTATTTTCTCTTTTAAAATATATGATTTGATAATTTAATGTGGTGTCACAAAACTCTATTTACTATATATAAAATCTATACTATTTTATTGAATTTCTATATTACATAAAATTTGTTAAATATATAAATATATACATGAAAATATTTGGCGACTCTTTATAAAAAACGTTGCCAAATGGTTTGCCCTTTGGTGACGATTTTCCTAAATCATTAGCATTGGTTAACCCTTTGGAGATGTTTCTCTTAATTCATCACCAATGATCTACATTTGGTAACGTTTTCCTAAAATCATCGCTAAATGTTGCCCATTTTTCTTCCGCATTTATCGAACTGGAATGTGCAAATTAGGTATGTAACTCGTTTTCTCTATTAGTACTAACATCATTTGTTTAACAAAAAACAACATCATTTTCTATTTATTATTGACAAGAAAATAAAGTTCTCTTTGTTTCATTGTTTTCCATCGTATTTTGTCTGCGTTTTGTTTTAAGGAAGTGTTGTTTGTTATGGTTGTCTTTCGTTTTTCGTCCATCCAGGTAATTATCATCCACTAAGTACTGCTTTATATGAAAGAATTTATATCACAATTGTCAACAATCTATAAGTGAAAATACATGAAATACAATATATTTATAATTAAGTTATAGGTTTAAATTTAAAAAATGGTATAAAATTAGTTGTTTTATATTAGGTTGATTCCGTTTGGATCGCTCAAGAAACATGACATCTAAATTCAAGGATAGGAATTTTTTTGAGGATTATATATTGAAGAATATCTCTTAGGCAACAAAGGAATTTTATTATTAGGAGTTTGAGGTACAAAATTTTTTTTGTTTTAATTTATTTTTATACATTAATTAGATAACTATTGTTACATTATAAGTACTTATCGTATGTTTTTCCTTTTGTTTTAAAAAGAATCTTTTTGAGATTCTGAATTTGACATGGTCATTTATAAAGTATGGGAAAGATGAGCACGTATACGTTATCGAGACTTTGTTGGTGCGATACACAAAACTGGTGTATGACCACCTTATATTTTTGAACAACTATGGAGTTATTGGCAGCAGTATTGGACATCACCCGAGGTAATGTCCGTTTCAGAGCGTAATACTACCAATAGACGTGGAAGATCGGGGGAAGAGAGTCTTCTCGTATATACTGGGGGATTTATTACCCACCACGAGCATGCAAAGAGACTTGTAAGTATCTATACTTTACATTTATATTCTGACTTTTTTTACTTTGGTGTATTTCAATTTAATTTGATGTGTAAATTTTGGAATAAAAATATGTGTGCTATGGAGAATCATAATGTTATAAATGTCTGGTGCCATATATGGCTGTGTTGTTGAGTTATTTTCTTTGTTCAATAGGGGGTAAACATCATAAAAATAGAGGAAATTTTGTCAAAATTTTTATAAATTGTAGTTCACTTATAACATTTTATTCTAATGTAGGAAAAGTCTATAGGCATAAAGCCTAAACCCGTCAACTCTTTTTGCATATTCACATTAAGAAGCATGACGGTGTGACCATCGTCAACAACTGATGTAGAGAACTAAGTATATGTGAAATTTATGCTTTAATATTAATGCTTAATAATTACCACTTACTAACATAAACATTGCCTTATGATAGAACCAAATACAAAAAAGCATTCAATGACAGTCTCAGCAGTCTGAAGTTGTTGATGAGACTCAAACCTATCTTCATGCGGTGGGTGGTAGGGACTGTCATGGAAGGATATTTGGATTAGGTTTATTTGCGAACACATTTTATTCACAATCCTTCACATCCAGTACAACAACATCTAGTAAGCAATCTGCACCCAATGAAGTCTATCATGAGCTTCGGAGCACAAGACAGACATTGGCAACTCAGTTGCAACAGTAGATGGAGTACATAGCTCAGCTCCGTAATAAGGTGGATGAGTTAAAGGGGAGGCGTAGCACCTCATCGTAGCAATCAAAGCATCCGCGATCACCAAATGAATATCATACTTGTAGTCATTTTGTATGAATTACAAATACTTATTATGTACAAAATAATTTTTTATTAACAATTAAGATAATTTTTACTTTATATCATCAATCAACTTTCTGTTTTAACAAATTAAAGGTTGAAACAAATCAAAATATTATCAACAGATAACTCATAACTGTTTAAATTATGCGTCAACCATAACATCACCAAATAAAATTTAATGCAGGAAATTAAAAAAAATCATTTTTAGTAAATTTGTCGACGAAAAAATAAAGTTCGTCGGTAAAATCTATTCAATCTACCAACGGATAACTAATAACTGTCGGTAATGACAACATTAACTTACTGACAGAATAACCAATTCCGTCAGTAAGTTTGTCGACGGACATATCTAATCCATCAGTAACTTTACTGACCGAAGACAACATAGAATAATCATCACGGTTACACAAAATTTTCGTCGGTAAATTTGTGATGGACATTTTGTTATTTTTCGCAAATTATTACTTACGGTCATTTTTCTGACTCCTTGATCCGTTGGTAAATTTTACAAAAAAATTTTGTCTGTAATTTGCGACAGACATTTTGTGATTTGTCACAAATTATTACTTACGGCCGTTTCTCCGACACCTTGGTCCGTCGGTAAATTTTGTCGCTAACTTAGCTTTCTGACGGAATACGTAGATGTTTCGTAGTTAATTTCCGTCGCTAAGCTTCATTTTTCTTGTAGTGGAAAAGTCATCATAAGGATGCATATATCTCTTGCCATCATTCTACCAAAAACAACTTCCTCATTCTTCTAGGTTGGCATGCAAAGTTTTTAGAACAAAAACATCCAGAAGAAATAAAAAGGAGAAATGCACCACAGTTCTAATTTTACTATTGCATGATCTAATTTTGTTATAATTCAAAAATATTTAGTCCAAAATCACATGCAAAATAATCCAAGTTCTAGATTTTAGATTTCCATAGGTAAAGAAAAACGAAAGGAGATGCCCATAAAAATTTCCAAAAAATAGTTTCATAATTAATTAAATCATTAACCTTAATAAAATGAAATTGATTTCCAGACTTAATTTTTTATCAAATCAATAACAATCAAGCAATTAATTCAAGTTAAACAATTAAAGGAGGCTCTGACACCAATATTAGGAAACCAATCGTAATATAATCCCAATTACAACGAAAAATAAAATTTTACAATTTTAGATTGGATCCTAATAATTAAATAATTTGAAAAAATTGAATAAAAACATGAAATTGTGCTTGATTCAATATTTATGTTGTAATCCTTTTGAAACTTTTTTTTATTTGTCAGCCACAAGCAATTCACATGTCTAGCCTCTAATAGTATCAAAAGAGGAGTCAAAAACACTAAACTTTATGAGAGGAATTAGTAAGAGTATTAGCTCCCTTATGCTTATTCCTATATATAGAAAAAGCAATAGGGTTTAATTTTTATTAAAATTAAATACATAAATTATAATTAAAGTTAAACTCTAATTATAATTTATTTTATTTTATTAAAATCAAATATCTCATATTTCATCTCTTAATTTTGTCAAAATTTATAATTAAGTCCAATATAATTGAAATTGATTTTTCTCTTTTAAGCTGCTCTTTATAAGTGACTCATTAGGTTCCTAATATATTGGCAATGGTTATAAATTATAATTCTAATCCATAATTAAAATTAAATAAATTAAAACTCATTTTAATTTATCTTGAATTCTCCAATTAAACAATTTATAATTATAGATCAAGATTGACGTCTAACAACATGTCATGACTACCCAAATATTAGGAATGTTAAATGATTTTAACTTAACCTATCCATGTATGGTAATGATGTATAATTTAATCTTATCGTCATTCAATGTTCTAAATGGGTAGAGTATAAATATAGTATCTACTCTTTTGAATTGTAACATTTTCGTTCTTGTTAATTAATAATTGATTTAAAATTGATATTTAAAAATACCCTTTCAAATGTCAAATCACTTTGGCTAGAGAATTCCTTAAATTGCTACTAATTAAGAACTGTACAACATTCTCTCCAAAGTAATGAATCCTTTATTTAATTATTTAACTATTTCTATATGGTTTATACTATATCTAAGTAGTACAGACTCAATTACCCTAAATAGGCAATTCATAAGTAGTATCAAAAGACAATAATTCTCTTATGAGATACCTTAGTAATCTCAAGTTTAAGGATTAAGTATACAATTATTATAGTGAGGAAATCCATAGACACATAAGTAATATTCTGTTTAGGAATCTCATAATTAGGTAAGTTCAATGAACTTATTCTTTAATAAGTGCCTACACATTAGTCTAAGTATCTTTATACTTTATTTTATAAGATCAATTACTTCCTTCATAAGAAAGAAATATAATATATGCTATTTTACCGTTTTATTAATATCACGTCTTGATGAAAATACAACTAGGAATAATTTGAAAATAATACACAAATATATGTTGAATTTCATAATTATGATCTTATCAAAATTTCAGTTACATTGTAATTATTTCAAAGATTTTACCTTTAGTATTGAAACAAGAAATGTAATTAACATAATACATAAAGATGAAGAATACCTTTGTTAATTAAATATAATGTCATACATTAAAATTGCAACCAAGCGATTAGCTACAAGAACATAAAATACAAATTTGTTGCAGTGTGAGAGGTTTTCTCAATCAAAACACTACACATATATAGTTGCTATTTGTTATATTATAACTTCATTAACAGCATATTAATGAATTAACTTAGGGTTTATTTGGACCCACTTTAATTTTTCCGTTGTGATTGTAATTTTAATTTTTTGTTTCAATTTATGTTTTTCTTTCAAATAAAAATAAAAACCTATTTGATTGTTAATGTCAATGTAGTTATATTTTTATCACCGATAATAATTATATATTAGATAAAACTTAAAGGTAAACAAATTTTAATTTAATAAATTTATTTTAATCACTTATATAATATTTATTAATATATTATTAATAAAATTATCTTGTTTTAAAATAAATAATTTAAAATATTAACTTTTAGTTAAAATATATTTTAATTATTAAATCAATTTTTTTAAAATTTATATATTAAATATTCCAAGTTTAGCAATATTTTTTGATAATTATTAAATGAAATCTATTTCATTTAATTTAATTACAAAATCAAATTAAATTAAATTACTCATAATTCATACAAATAATTGATTTTAGTTAATTAAATAAACAATAATCAACAGGACATTAAGTGAAGACATCATGGGAAGGAGTTTTCATATAAATAAACAATAATTTGCAGTTCATGCCAAATTTGTGGTGCCTAGTGAACCATTTTTTTTTTTTCATGTGTACGTAATAATGGGCAAGCTTTTCTCAATCCAATAAGTAAACATTGCAGCAGAAATTGTGACGTTTCAACCAATATATGATCACTCAAAGCTATTATTATTTTATCAGATCCTAAAGCTTATTAACACCCTATACATTCACTCAAAGCTACCAAAATACTCCAATACTTCTCAATCTGTCTGCTTCAATCTCTTGGCCGCAAGAATAAATTCAGTGATCACCTGCTCCTCATCCAGTGGTGGCTGCAACAATATGATGGTTAGATAATTCACAGTCGGAAAAGAGCAAGAAAAGAATAAAAAGATATACCTGCGTAACAAAATGTTGTTGGGCAGCATCAAGCATTTGTTGCCTGGACGAACTAGAATTTGTGCCCACCTACCCACAATTGCAAATGATTAATAATATTTATTGGAATTACTCCAAATTTATTAGTTGAAATCTTACAATGTTGAAGTGCTGGCAATATCTTGACAACGACTCTGTGCTCAGTTTTGCCAAATCCACTCTCTGGGTATCACAAAAACAGTTAATAATCAGTACCTAACGATCTCTTTACGAGGTCCCTGACCTCAACTTTGCACGTGTAACAAAAAAACAAAGCAATTAACGTATTATGCACCAAGTGTTTAATTTGAATTATCGGAATGATAAGTCAAACAAAATCACCAATTTCAATCCTGTTCTGGATGATATACGTCAGTTGAAAATAAAATGCAAACTTGGTTAATATTATAGGACCATCAGCACGTACGTAAGAGCACTGCAACAGTATTCAGATATATATGATTCATACCAGTTGAGGTATAACTGACTGGCCACCATCTCTGTAACTGTAACTGCTTCGCGTACTACGATCTCTTGCTTGTGGTTTCTCATCATGATCTGGATGTAATATTCTTCTAGCTTCGAAAGCATGTTTCTTGTCATCATCGCCGATCATATTCTTGATGTTGATCATGGTATTCCCGGATTTATTATTTGCTTTACCGTCTTGATGGTCCTTGGCAATATCGTTCTTCTTTTCCTCCTCAATACTAGAGTTAAAAGTTCGCGAACCTGCAGGCGCAGTACTTCCATCTCCGGGGCTATAATCACCATTGATATTGTCATCTGGACTAATCCCACTTAATAAATTATCTTCCTCATCAATATTCACATTGTCACCTGAGCCATAATCAACACTAGCGTTCTGTTTCCTACGCTCTTCGCCAATTATTCTTACCGACCTTGGAATAGGAGAAGGCTTTCTTTGGCCAGTCATTTCAGTATAAGGCCCTCTTCTTTTGTGTTGTTGCGTTGCCATCTGCGGTTTTATAAAAGTACGTATTAAGAGAAGGCTTTTAAAGAGATTGCTTGCTAGTTTGACGTGTACGAGGTCACCCTTTGAATTAGGAACCATAACTCTATAGGAATGGATCACCTAAAACTTCTCAACCAAATGTCATTTAACCACTTCTGAATCTGCAAAAAGGGCAAGGTCAAAACAAAACGCAATCAATCCTCATGACATGCTTTTTTCTTTTTAATTATTATTTAAATGAGGAATTGCTATTGTATATCAAATGGTTTTTGTGATTAATATATGAAATATTTGGAAGCTTTAAGCAAGTGTCTTGAGACCAATGTCCAAGCCTTTTGTACTTGATTAATTTTACCAAAACAACGAGGAATGTCAAAATAGTTTTGACTAACCTTTTTATGCATAATTTTTTTCGTATAATTTAATCATTTCATTAACTAATGTTTTGATTAGACATAAAGTTTGGAATTAATGTCTCCTCTACTTTGAGTCCAATCATATTAGTTTTATGACATTAGCTATTTATTCAATTAATGATATTTGTAAACTATTTTCAAAATGTCATTCCACCTTGGCTAAGAATTTCCTGAATTAATACTAATTGAAAACAACGAAACATTCTCCCTAATTTCTTTAGGATGGTGAATCTCGTCTTGATCACACAAAATCTCCATATAATTAATGCAACATCCAATGACTACTGATTGAGCCCAAGTTTACATTATTAATCGGCTGCATTCTTGTAATTGTTAAAGTACTTTTTGACTCCTAATTGATGATTTTTGTGCTTAAATTGATTCCCTATGATTAGCTCTTGTGAATTCCAAATTGTTAGTAAAATTGTTACAAATTGATATTAATTGCATTATAATTTTTCCTAAGGACAATTGATACTGCAAGT
>JANITX010000010.1:26453448-26463463 GCA_027564395.1 Erythroxylum ulei | reverse complement strand
GACAGCACTAGAGGAGAGACGACAGGGGGTAGGTCTCGCCGGAGATGAGGGGGCTTCTTGTCGCCGGAGACGCGGCAACTGGTCAAAGCTAAAAGGTGGAGGAAAATCGTCGGAGGAGGGGAGAGAAAGAGAAGAGGAGAGTTGGGCGCGCGAGGAGGAAAGGGGGAGGCGAACGCTGTTTTAATCGATTAGTACCGACGAAATAAATCCGTCAGTATACTTAAAAATTTTCGTTGTAAAATTAAGTTTCTGAACCTAATTCCCCGACGATTTTTTGAGAATACTGACGACATAATTCTGTCGGTGAAATTGAATTCCCCGACAAGTTTACCGACCGATATTAAATTCCGTCTGTAGTTACAGACGAAATATAATGCATCGGTATATTTCCGTCGCTAACATTTTCCACGAATATTTCCCTCCAATTTTCGCAACAAATTTTGGCACCGTCGCACTTTTCATTCAATGTTCTGACGGAATATGCTTTTCTGTCGCCATTCACAAACGATTAAGTTTCCGTCGGGAAATGTCCGTCGCTATTGATTTATTTTCTTGTAGTGCTATGGCATTATTATTCTTATTATTATTAATCTCATTGTTTGTTAGATGCCAAAATCTTTAAAGTCAATTCTGCAGAAACATGTTAAGGATCTAACTCTATTTGATCCATCTTTAGATTTAAGTTAAGCACATTATTATGGCATTATTATATTAACCCAGTATTATTAATACAGAATTGTAAATAGTTATATCTTTTTTTCATGATAATATTTTCTATTTTGTACTTAGAGACTCAAATTTTAAAATGCATAAATTATGTACATAGTGTATTACAAATAATACAACAATTATTCATAGAAGAGTTTTATAATGTTCTTGAAATCGTTGATAAAGTTGTTTTATTTCTTCTTTTTATTGATTATATTATTTTGTATGTTTGTTAAGAAATGTTTGGAATTTGTCAAGGGTGAGCGGAGATGCATTAACTGAATTGGAAATATATCGACCAAACACTCCTACAACAAAAGGGACCTATGGCTACATTTTTTTCGGCGACGAATTAAAAATTGCTACTAAAAGTCAACTATTGGCGACGATTTACCAATTCTTCGCTATAAGTCCAATCTTTTGCAATGTTTCTTAAAATCGTCTCTAAAAGAATACATTTTGAGAAGATTAATGAGAATCATCACAAAAGGAGCGACATTTTGCGACGAGTTAAAAATTTCATCGTCAGATGGCAAGCCTTTGATGACAATTCTCTAAATCATAGCAAAAATTTGTGCTTTTGGTGATGAATTGTAAAATTGTCATCAAAAGTTTATGTTAAATATTTTATATCTTATATATTTCTTAGGGGAATTTTGATGAATTTTTATGTGTGATAGTATTCTTAAAAATAATAATGTTTAAAAGATAATTTTTTAATGCTAAGTGTACTTAATAATCCTAAGATTTATTGTAATTGACATTTGTACGATTTTTCACATTTTTTCATTTACCTTGTTTATAAATTTTTTTAAATAACTAATGCATTCAAACTCTATAAATTTGTTTAAATCTATGGATTTATACACAAATGATTCTTTAATCATGCCTGTTGTATATAGTACTACACATTTGTTCATATAAAAATTTCATGAAAATATAATGAAGCATCTAAAAATTGTAAAATGTTTTCAAAGTTTTAAAAATATTGTTGAAAAACATATGGTAGGTAATTTAAAATTTGAAAAGTAAATATTTTCTAGACATAAAAAGATAATCATACCTAAAATTTTAATTTTAATAAGATCAAAATATAATAAATTTAAGTTGACTACTATTCTTAATCATTAACAATTATTAACATTAAAATAATAATGCATGCAAATATTAAAATATGCTAAGCAATATAATATAATGATATATGGTAAGTATTACAAGATATTGATTAGAAATTTGACAATTCTTATAAAAAATAATAAATAAAGTTTGGATTCCCAAAAAAAACTCCTTGCATGTTCCAAACAATCAATTGATACAGTTAAAGATCTTCCCTTAGGGTCTGGTTTATTGACTCCCTCTTCCAAAAACTTCTTTGCTTTAACTAAATTTGCAGAAGATATAATGAATGTAGTTTGGACGATGGTATTAGATGAACCGTACATACCATGCATTTCACCTAATGAGCAAACATTATAGAACAATCAAAGCTAAATCAAACAGTATTAGAAACCCAAATCTAAACACCTGCATACCTGACTGATAAACTCCATCATCGATACAATGAACAAACATAGTTTTTACAATCCACCGCTATTCCAAAACAACTTATTTTCTTAATCCTGTACGGACCATTGAGACATCGCCATCACCTCCATTTCCATCTGTGTTGTCTTGAAGATTTAAGGAAGCTTAACAAAACATATATTATAAACAATTAGATGTTTATATAATAGTTTCCTAACAGAAAACGAGACACAAATAATAAAGAAAGAGAGGTAGTTCGAATGATACTAAAAACCTTGAAGAAGAAGATCAGCCATAGAAGGCAAGGTGTGATTAGTGTTTGATGAGGAGATTGTTCTACATAAATTTGTTCTCCATTAAGGAGAATTTTGCCACATTTGTAACATCCCATTACCTGCGGGGAGGTTAGGATAGTAAATATGAAAGAATACTAAAAGATTTGAAATGCAATTCATGCTCATACATAATATGTCATACACCTGCATGTGAATAATAAATTTTTTGCACATGAAAAATATTGTGTATGCATTCATGGATAATTCCAGGTATAATGGAATTGTGATGAGATAGTATTGAAAAATGTGAAATTGTTGGATCTAAAATTTAATTGGAGAGTGTAGTTGTTAATTTTTGAATTTTAGTAAATTTTGGGGGATAATGTCCGAAAATATGGGATATAATTGTACTAGGAAAAATGCCACTTGGCAAGTAAATTAATGTATGGAAAATAGAAATAGAAATAAAGTGATATTGGAAAATAGAAATAGAAATAGAAATTTCGGATGACTTAGAATTTGTAAGATGTTGATATTGAAAATATTGGAGAAAATTGTAAAGAAAGGATGAAAGTTGTAGGAGCTAGTTGAAAGAGAACTTAGTTAGAGCTTAAGATGTTAGATAAGTGACAAACGTCACTTGTCTAGTTCAAGTTTTGACTATATATTTTCATTGGAAAGACCAAGTTTTGTGTTCTTATTTTCATCTTCCACGTAACCTCTTCTTCAAGTTTCTTCTAATACACAGAGTTTTTCATCAAATCTCCACTAGAGTAAAATCTTGTTTTCTTCTACCCACTACCACTCCTACTTTGTTATTTCTTTCATTTGCCCCAAAAAAAACCGAAACCTGCCAACCTCTACAATGACCTACATGGTTACATGAAGGATTAGGGTTCACGTGATTTTGATGATGTTAGAGCTTTAAACAAGTAAGGTTTTATATGGTTCTTTATTTCTGTATAAGTTGAAGCATGCATCACGTTAACTCACTGTTAAATGGTTACGCAATAGTGATATGCATGTTTGTTGAAAAGTGAGTGAGGAAATTCAGGGTATGCCGTATGTGTTGATTTTTCAAAATTGATGACCAATATGTTATATAATGGGGTTGAAAGGATTTTAATTTGAGTTAGAAAAGAAAATCATGAAAATTTGATATGTATATACTCTGTTTTCATGGTTTCTACATGAAATTTTGGATGTTTTTAGAAATGGACAAAAACAAGTTTAGAGTTAAGGAATAAGTATGTGGTGATGTCTGGGAAGGAGAATGAAAGATTTAAAATGGAAGTTGAGAAGAAAAATAGAGAAT
The DNA here is from genome assembly GCA_027564395.1 of Erythroxylum ulei. Lineage (NCBI taxonomy): Eukaryota > Viridiplantae > Streptophyta > Magnoliopsida > Malpighiales > Erythroxylaceae > Erythroxylum > Erythroxylum ulei. The sequence goes on along the minus strand of JANITX010000010.1, from coordinate 26,459,641 downwards.
GTATAAAAAGTTGGATTTTCTGATATGCTCTGTTTCTCTTCACTATGAATATATAAAAATTTACGTAAGTTGATGAAGAAATATTTGTATCTAGTATGGCTTAGAAGATTACGTGTATTGTTGATGTACTGCTCACGCATGAAAATATATGATGTGTTAACTGAGGTGAATTTGAACAAGTGATGTAGTGTTAAGTATTTAACTACAAAATGTATAATAAAATGAAGTTGTTGTTGAAAATGAATAATACAAAAAAATGGAAGTGCAGGAATTAGTGTTATCCAAATATGCTCTGTTTTTGGTGATAGAGTGTAGTCTTCATTTTGATCTATTATGGAAATGAATTTAAGCGAATTTAATGGTATGAAACGAAGAGTTAGTGAGGTTGTGGTATAGAGTTGATAAATTGCTAAGTTGTTGAAGAATTAAAAGTGTGGAAAAAAGGAAAAATGCATCAGATAAAAGTAGAAAGTGAAACAAAATGCAGAAAATGGAAATTCACGCATGAGAAATCAGATTTTTTATGTTTTGTGTTAACCTTGGATTTTTTATTTGTTTGTGTTGTTGAGCTGAAATGAATCTAGAGGAATATGTTTCAGTGCTCTATATGTTAATTAAAGAAGATTGAAATGAGAATATAGAAGTGGAAAATTACAGTGTGAGAGGTAGTAAATATGAGTTTCAGATTTTTAAGCTTTGGAGTATAAGTTTGATTATGTTTTGTTTAAAAAGTGTATAGAGTATAGAAAAGTATTATTAATAGGTTAGAAGAATTTAAGTTGGAAAAGTAAAAACGAAGATTGAGGAAGAAGAAGCACAGTGAATGAAGATGAGAAGTTAGAAAAGTTAACATTGATATGAAACTTCCTTGATTAAATTGTATTGATCTAGGAAGATTTTGATAAGAATGTCTTCATGAAAGTTGTAGATCTTTATTTTAGCTTTTTATTGATATAAAGTTTGCAATTTTTGGAGTTCTGGATCAAAAGTTATGGAGGTTTGAAGTTGGGTATGCAACTAAGGAAAGTTGCTATCATGCAAATGCATGATAGCAATTTTCAGACTTTCGCCTGAAAGTTGCTATCATGCAAGACTTTAGAGGTTTAAAGGTGAAAATCGCGATCGTGCATGCTGAAAGGTTTATGAACATCCTTTAGTTTTTTGGCTATATATTCTTCGTCCGGCCTCCAAAATACATGAGACTTAAACCATTGGACTCGTAAGACATTATTATATCTGTCCACAAACATTGGTAGCATTCAGAATTGATTGGAAAAAGTTTGATTGAAGGAAAGTGAGAGAATCTGTTGGAATAGTATGAACTAGTGTTATTTTACTGAACCTACTTCGATATTTTGAATATATTTGGATCTGTAGGGTTCCAAAATGAGATGATTTTTAATGTAGAGTAAACTAGAGACATCGGCCTACAAATTTTATGCAGAATTCGAATATTCAGCCCTTAAGATGTTCAATTTCTGGATGGAATTTGTGCATAGTATATTATTTTAGAATAAGAATAGTCCAAAAATGTTTGTAGTATAACTTTCAAATTGCTAAACCAAATTGAATGATTGTGGTGTCATTAGAAACTTAAGACAATAAGGAACGATTTTCTAGAAGAAAGTGTTACCAAATTACCTCATTTACTGATTAGAATGATCACGAAAAATTAACCCAAAGGTTTGGAGTTTTGGAAGTGATATAGGACTTAAATGAGAGTTGGATAATTGTTTGGTTTTTTAATGCTAGAATTACGTTAATGAGTGAATTGTTGGTATTAAAGTACGAAGGACATGTGTTAAATGGAGATGAAGTGGTTCATTTGATTAAAGTTGTGATTCAAGAAGAGGAGTAAAGTGTATCTAGTTTAAGTGAATGAGAAATTGATAATAAGAGCAAGTAATGTGAGAAAAGAAATGATAAGAGATTGAATTATGAAATATAAATGAGCATAAGATATGAAATTTGATTATAGACCAAGATTGTCATGAACATGCATTGTATATATTCTATATATACACGTGTTCATAAATGAATGCTTATAATTGTGCAAGTTATTACTGTGAGAGTGCAATGTGTATATTGAATGTGCAGATTAAAGGTCTGCATTTAGACGTTTCCAAAATTTGAAAGCCAATGCTAATCTTGAGCATACTATGAGTAGACCAAGATGGTCTTACTTTATTTTTTGTTTTATTTATGTTATGAATTGAATGATTATGAAATGTGAATGTGTTGGTTCTAGACAATATATGTCCGAGGATTTTGATAAATGTGAAAACATTAAAGTGCGGTATGTATGTTTTAAATAGTTTGATTGATTTCTGAACGTGATAAGTATTTGAATGATTGAAGTGATTGTAAATGAAAAGAAGTGAATTGTGTGTTTATAAGTGATGATGTGTGTTATGTGATTAAGTGAGCCATCGATGTTGGTCACTTACTGAGTTCACAAAACTCAACCAAAGTTTACAATTATTTTTCAGGCTCTGAAGAGTACCCTGTTAGACAAACGGGAGTATACCTATTGCATGTAAGTAAGAGATAGAGGTTGGGATTAGTTTGCGTTTGCATTTGTTTTCTCATTTTTGTATCCAATTGTATGTTCCAAAATTTATGCAAATTGTATACGTAAATATTTTTGTATGCAATACCTTTCCAATTTGGAAACGTTGTAAAAAAATTTGATTAATGAGTGTAGTAAGACTCTTGAATGAAATGGTTTATGAAAAGAAAGGGCCCAATTGGTTATTGATTTTTGCATACTTGTACGCTAAATGGAAAAAAATTGTACTAAGTTTTTTCAAGAGTCTGATCGTTCTACCATGCCACCCTTGTGGGATTCGCACTCAGACAACACTCAGGATGTCAAGTACTTGTCTCGAGAGGGTGGGATGTTACAACGTGGTATCAGAGCCTAGAATTAGTATCTTATATGGGCGTTTTTTGAAATATATGTCAAGCTATATGCATTTTAGTCATGTTAGAGCAGACAATAGCAACTGATCCCTAATCTGAATCGCATTAATATGAGTTACATACATGAGCACTTAGTAAGAGTTTTAATTGATAGAAATTGTGAGAAAAATGATGATTGGGCCATGTGTGAGAAAATGAAAGCTCGTGGATATCTAGAAAGGAGAAATAGTATATGGTTCGATATGATAGATAGAGATTCACTACATTTGTATTGGTGGATGTATTATGGAATATGATGTCAACATTGTACTATAATGGTATACCCTTAAATGAGATATAGACGTAAATGTATTGTCATGGATTATGTGAAGAAAATAGGAATACAGGTAGAAATGATGAGATTAAAGTGTATAAGTAGAATGTAATCAAAACAGAAATTTTTATGATCTTTAGGAGATGAATTTAGAATCAAAGTGGTTGTTTGATTAATGTGACAATGATCATGTCTACTACTTCATCAAGTTTTACTAACTAGAACATGATGACCTTGTAAGAGACAATAGAAATTGATATTCTTGAGTTACTAAGATTTTCAGATGAGTAGTGATGGAAATAGTGGATTGATAAGAGTCACATGAATAATATAGATGATAGAAATCAGAAAGTGTGGAAAAACAGAAAAATGCATCAGATAAAAGTAGAAAGTGAAACAAAATACAAAAAATGGAAATTCATGCATGATAAATCAGATTTTTGATGTTTTGTGTTAACCTTGGATTTTTGATTTGTTTGTGTTGTTGAACTGAAATGAATCTAGAGGAATGTGTTTCAGTGCTCTATATGTTAATTGAAGGAGATTGAAATGAGAATATAGAAGTTGAAAATTACAGTGTGAGAGGTAGTAAATATGAGTTTCGGATTTTTAAGCTTTGGAGTATAAGTTTGATTATGTTTTGTTTAAAAAGTGTATAGAGTATAGAAAAGTATTATTAATAGGTTAGAAGAATTTAAGTTGGAAAAGTAAAAACGAAGATTGAGGAAGAAGAAGCACAGTGAATGAAGATGAGAAGTTAGAAAAGTTAACATTGATATGAAACTTCCTTGATTAAATTGTATTGATCTAGGAAGATTTTGATAAGAATGTCTTCATGAAAGTTGTAGATCTTTATTTTAGCTTTTTATTGATATAAAGTTTGCAATTTTTGGAGTTCTGGATCAAACTATCATGCAAGACTTTGGAGGTTTAAAGGTGAAAATCGCGATCGTGCATGCTGAAAGGTTGACGAACATCCTTCAGTTTTTTAGCTGTATATTCTTCGTCCGACCTCCAAATGACATGAGACTTAAACCATTAGACTCGTAAGACATTATTATATCTGTCCACAAATATTGGTAGCATTTAGAATTGATTGGAAAAAGTTTGATTGAAGGAAAGTGAGAGAATCTATTGGAATAGTATGAACTAGTGTTATTTTACTCAACCTACTTCGATATTTTGAATATATCTGGATCTGTAGGGTTCCAAAATGAGAAAATTTTTAATGTGGAGTAAACTAGAGACATCGGCCTACAAATTTTATGCAGAATTCAAATTCTAATTCAACCCTAAAGATGTTCAATTTCTGGATGGAATTTGTGCATAGTATACTATTTTAGAATAAATATAACCCAAAAATGTTTATAGTATAACTTTCAAATTACTGAACCAACTTGAATGATTGTGGTGTCATTAGAAACTTAAGACAATAGGGAACAATTTTCTAGAAGAAAGTGTTTCAAATTACCTCATTTACTGATCAGAATGATCACAGAAAATTAACCCAAAGGTCTGGAGTTTTGGAAGTGATATAGGACTGAAATGAGAGTTGATAATTATTTGGTTTTTTAATGCTAGAATTACATTAATGAGTGAATTGTTGGTATTAAAGTACGAAAGACTTGTGTAAAATGGAGATGAAGTGATTCATTTGATTAAAGTTGTGATTCAAGAAGAGGAGTAAAGTGTATCTAATTTAAGTGAATTAGAAATTGATAATAAGAGCTAGTAATGCGACAAAAAAAAAATGATAAGTGGTTGAATTATGAAATATAAATGAGCATAAGATATGAAATTTGATTATATACCCGAGATTGTCATGAACATGCGTTGTATATATTCCATATCCACACGTATGCATAAATGAATGCTTATAATTGTGTAAGTTGTTAATGTGAGAGTGCAATGTGTATATTGAATGTGCAGGATAAAGGTACGCATTTAGACGTTTCCAGAACTTGAAAGGCAATGCTAATCTAGAGCATACTGTAAGTAGACCAAGATGGTCTTACTTTATTGTTTGTTTTGTTTATGTTATGAATTGGATGATTATCCAATGTGAATGTGTTGGTTCCGGACAATATATGTCCAAGGAGTTTGATAAATGTGAAAACATTGAAGTGCTCCCTGTATGTGAATTGGATTGAAATCAGGTACATAATTTGATTGTTAACTACCAGACCACGGTCTGATGATAAATGTGTTCTGAATGTGCATTTGCATATGAAAGAAAATATGATTCTTAACTTTAATGTTGAATGCTGGACTAAGGTCCGATGATATGCAAATGTGATTGAATGAGAACATGCAAATGTGACTGATGCATTTCACTACATGAATGCATGAAAGATAAAGACAGTTGGGACCAGAGTAGCCACCGGAAAGAGCTTAAAGTTCAGAATGTGAAAAAGAGCCTAGAGCTCAGAAAGTGTATAAGAGCCAAAGGCTTACTACGTAAAATGAGCCCAGTATCCCCAACTGATACGGGACAGTTATCAATGAACCCGATGTCCACAATGGATACAGGACAGTTTAGGCACTCGGTCACAACAAAGTGAGAAATAGAAAGTGTGTCTCCTGAGCATTGCATATGCATGCGATATGTATGTTTTAAATAGTTTGAATGATTTCTGAACGTGATAAGCATTTGAAAGATTGAAGTGATAGTAAATGAAAAAAAGTGAATTATGTGTTTATAAGTGATGTGTGATATGTGATTGAGGGAGTCATCGATGTTGGTCACTCACTGAGTTCGCAAAACTCACCCAAAGTTTGCAATTATTTTTCAAGCTATGAAGAGTACCCTGTTAGACAAACGGGTGTAAACGATCTAGAAGGGGGGTTGAATAGATCTTTAATCTTTTTCGATAAGCTCTATAAAAAATCGCGGAATTAATACACACAAAACAATTTAATCAAATTAAATAAAGAGTATAGGGAAGAAAGGCAAACGCT
>JANITX010000010.1:25948770-25961398 GCA_027564395.1 Erythroxylum ulei | reverse complement strand
GTTAGCTGACACTTTGACAAAGGGGTTATTGCCTAAAATGTTTTCTATTCATGTAAAGAAAATGGGCCATACACTCTCCATAGAAACGATCCCTACTCACCACTGCTTCAAATTTCATGTGTAGACTTAGGATTTATTTTCTGGTTTGTTCGACATGCATCACTATCACTATCACATAAATTAGAAATGGATTTTACCTCATCATTGTTCATATTTGTAAAGTGAATTTGAGTTATCTCTCCTTCTAAATACTTATTTTTGGATTCACTTATGACATCTTAATTTGAGACTTCTTGTGCTTTCTTCTTGTTTTTGTCCTTCTTCTCTTTCTTATATTTTATTTCACATTTTCCATTATATTTGAGTAAAAGACATTATGACTTCATGTGGTTAGGTTTTCTATATTCAAAACAAATAACAATACAAGATTTATGTTTTGGATCATCATCACTTTATATGAAATCCTTTTTTTTTAAGAAATTCTTTCTCTTCAAAAATTTCTTTAACCCTTTATTAATAAAGGTGATGTCTTGATCATCACTTTCACTTATAGATTTCTTTTACATTTGATTCATCTCTTCAAACTTTGAATACTATGTCCTTTTTCTTTAGAAGCATTTTCACTTTTTATGTCGATTATAGCCTCATCTTATATGTGAGGAGAGATCTGATAATTTCCTTTAATGGTAACATTGTTAGATCATCGACTTCTTGTATGGTCGTCACTTTAGCTTTCAATGTCTTTAGAAGTGACCTAAGCAACTTTCTTACCATTTCAACATTAGTATACGTCTTTCCAAAACCTTTGAAAGCAATAATAATTTCAATAAATCCAGCTTACATGCTAGTTATACTTTCATCATGTTTTGTTTGAAACAATTCATATTGACGTGCTAGCATGCTCACTTTGCTCTTCTTTACTTGACTTGTTTCCTCATATGTAATTTTCAAAGTGTTACAAATTTCATAAGTTGTTTCACATGTGAAAACTTTATTAAATTCTTTTCTTCCTAATGCATAAAATAAGAGCACTTAGTTGATCGACGTGTGTTATTTTTGTCATGTGTGTTTCACCTATAAAAATTCCAAGGATTTTTTAAAATTTTTAAAAATTAAAAATTTTAAGTTATTTAAATCACGTGAACGCTCCATATCTTTTACTCTAATTTTGTTATTAAGGTTATTACAAGAAAAAATAGAAAGTGTTTTCTTTTAAAAATTAAACTAGAATGTGTTTATTAGAGATAATTCATGAATATGTCATATAAGGTATGATATTTTAATTTGAAAAGTTAAGAGCTTTTTTTAAGAAATAAAAAATAATTTTATTAAAAGAGAGTGGGATACATAAGCGATGTTCCATATTAAATGGAATCAACTACTCTTCAAGAATAAGAAGGAAAAGACAACTATACTAAAGTGTTTTCTTGTTAACACACAACGCTTACTAAATAGGTTAGAAAACTTACTTGTGCTTCACAATTTACCAGAAATTAGCCAAATAAGGGATTGAGTGTTTCCTTGCCTCCGCTAGTGAAAATCATCTAGTGACACATCACAAACTGATTACAGTTTGAATCTGCAAACTGATAGGTGTAGTTTATAATATGTTTTGATAGGTGTTTTAGTATGTTTACAGGTGTTTATTAGATGATTATTGTATGTATAGGCTTAGGATTGTGTTAACACAAGTGTTTGTATGTATTATAAGTGTTTATTTAGTTTAGAGCAAGAATTCAATCCTAATTTTATGTTTCGTGAGGTGTTTGTTGTGTTTAAGGGTGTATGGAAACAGGAAATTGAAGAAAGGAGAAGAAGTCGGATGAAAATGTCATACAAAATGAAGATTCAAAGCACAAAATAGATGTACAGCTATGCAACATCCCGTGACCATCTCTTAGGAAATGCAAATTTATGATTTTCAGCAATTTTGATGATACACTGTTATGCATCAGATCATGCATCTGTCAAACAACGATTCCAATGAATTTCAGCTTTTCCAGAACTTAATTTTCTTCGGTCTTTTAAAATTTTGAGGCTATTTTTGGAACCAAATTGAATGGAGAAACCCTAGAAAGAACCCTAGAAGCCTCAAGAACTATTTAAGAATGTGAAACAATCCAAAAAAATGGAGCAGCCATCTTACGGAAGTGGATCAAACAAGGGAGATCATGAAGAACGTCAAGAATTCTAGCTTTCCAAATCAAGCTCCATTTGAGTTTTTCTTTCTTTCCTTTTGTTATTTTCCTCAAACTTGATGGGTAAACTGAATTCTCATATGTTTGTTACATTCATGAAGTTCTAATTCCTATATTAGGGTTTATTCCAAATTTATTTTGTGAACTTGATTATTATTGATTCAATACAGAATTCTAGTGTTGTGATAATTGTGCATTTCATACTTTGATAATAAATCAAGAGAGTATAGTCAAAACTAATATGATTAAATTGTGTAACCAGAGTTGGTAATTTAACAAGCCACACGATTATCAAATCAACTATCATTTAAAGAGATCTTGTGTGAGAACTTGATTATCTAATATAACATCAGATCTAGCTGAAAATGTTAGGAAAGTTTTGTGAGTCAAGAGGTTGCAAATTTTGGTATTTTCATATTAAATTAGGGTTAATTGATTAGGTCTTGAGCAAGAGTAATCAACACCATAGAAAATCTAAGATCGACACATGATTGGATCAATTAGAGTTGAGGGAACAAAATAATGAAAGAATAAATCCTAAGCATTCATCATTGATCAACCTTACATTCAATTGGCAACTCACTTATTATTTTCTATTTCTTTGATTTTATTTAATTTATGTTATATTTTTCACTCATATCATATTTTATTATCTTAGATAAAGTTAGGTTCAATTCGTTTTAGCTAGTTCCTCGTAGGATCAACTCCTTTCAATACTACAAGTTACGATCTATATACTTGCAGATATTGGGAGTTTTATTATATATAAAACCTGCCCAAAAAGTTTTTGATGCCTTTATCAGGGAACAATAACATTAGGATGATGTGAATTCCTTGATTTAAGGAATTGTTACCGTTTCTTGTGTGATTAAGGTGCCCAATCCCAAGAAATAAAAAAATAAAAAAAAGAGAAGAAAGTTGGACACATCATCAAAAGGCAAGAATGAGGAATCTGAAGAATTGAATGCCAAGAAGATCTAGAAAGAAGAGTAAATATGTTACAGAGAACCCTTATGGAGTTCATGAGGCCAAGTTTCAACGCCTATCATCAAGGAATTACATGACCAGTAGTGCAACCAACAAGCGATTTGTTTAAAAAGATGGCAAAAAATAGTTATTTTTTGACATCGGAATAAAGTAGAGAGCAGTCAACCTTCCCAACACCCCAAAGGAAGGATTGCTGCAAATTCAGTGACAGCATTGCAAGTTAAGATCAACATCCTCACTAAGCAATTAAACAGCCTGAAAATTGGCTCTTTCTTTTTGTTCAAAGCAATTCGGCAAAGATGCGATCTATGCGAACGAGAGAACCATATCATAGTTGATTGCTTACTATTGGAAAACAACAATGTGCAACAACTCAACTTCATGGGAGCACAAGTTGGTCAATGAATTAATGATCCTTATTGGAACAACTACAATATTGGGGGGCAGAACTACCTGAATTTCTTTTGGTCTAATAATATGGAGACTCAAATGTCAAATCAAGATCTACTAAAATTTTAGCAAGACGAGTCCAGTTCATGGGACTCAAAATTGGACAAGCTCATAAGTCTAGAAGGAAAATTCAAACAAGTATTGAAGATTTAAGCATCTTTATTCACAATCTAGAGCTTCAATTGGCTAACTTGCCAATAAATTCTATATAAGAAGTGTGGAAAGCTTTCTGAGCAATATAAAAGTAAATTCATGAGAGAAATTTAAAGCGATCACACTTAGGAGTGGGAAAGAGCTAGAAGAACTAGCAGAAGAACAAGTTAAACCCTACCTTCTAAAGGAGTAAGAAAAGAAGAAAAAGGATTAAGAAAAGAACAAATACCTCCTTATGTTCCTACTCCACCTTACCCACCAAAAATACCATTCCTACAAAGACTTCAAAAGAATAAATTGGATATAAAATTTGTAAAGTTTGTGGAAAAGATGAAGAAATTACAAATTACCTCACCCTTTGTGGAAGCTTTGAAAAACATACCCACATATGCAAAGTTTCTCAAGGACATATTATCAATCAAACGGACTTAGGATGACAATCAAATGGTAGCCATGATAGAAAGTCGCAGCTCTTTACTTACCAACCACATGCACTCACAGTTGAAAGATTTAGGGAGTTTTATGATACCCACTGTAGTTGGTAATTTAGAGAGTTTAAAATCTTTATGTGACTTAGGTGTGGATATTAATCTTATAACTTTGTCAATTTTAAGGAAATTAAGGCTAGGTGATGTGAGGCCAACCTCTATGCTTATTCAGTTAGCAGATCAATCAATGAACCTTTTGGCCTAATGGATGATGTACCTATAAAAGTGGAAAAGTTTATCATTCCTATTGATTTTGTAATACTAAAATTTGAAGAGGATAAAAATTGTCCGTTAATTCTTGGCATACCATTTCTGAACATTGGAATAGCTTTGGTAAACATCCATAAAGACAACCTCATCCTTTAAAGTGATGAACAAGTAAAATTCAATATGAATAAGATATTAAAGAATCTAAAGGAGGGCAACTCATTCATATGAATTGATGTAGTCAAATCTTTAAAGGAGTGAGAGGAAGAAGAACAAATGACGATGGATATAGAACTTGAAGCATATAAGGAAGTCTCTATTCAAAAAGTAGAAGAAGAAGAGGGGACGAGGATGATTGAAGAAGAACATAAGCAATTCACCTTCTTAGATGACAAATTGTTGGATTCAACCAAAGATTTTGGGAGTTTCATCATTCCCTATTTTGTTGACAGTTTGTTATCGAAAAAGACATTACTTAACTTATTAGGTTTTCTTAATTTGATTAACTATATCCTTCTTATTATCTTGCAATATTTAGCTTATTTACAGGCTACTAAACTGAAATTGGGTGACATAGGTGGAAGCAAGATACTCATAATAGACCCAAATTGAGCATAGAAGGAAGAGCACGTCAAGCTAATGATATTAACTAAGCGCTACTTGAGAGGCAACCCAAGGATTAGGATTTTGTTACTTTATTATTTTATTTTTGATTTAATTTTTTGGTACTTTGTTACTTTTATTTTTATGTTTATTTTGTAGGGAGTGAAGTGTCGGAATTTTATGGCAAAGAAGGTCTTCAAATTTCATTGCCCACGCCATCACCATCTTGATATCCTTAATGGGTTTCTAGCTCTTTTTTTAATTTCTTTTCTTGTTATTTTCCTTTATGTGCCATTTGTTTTTCTCATATTGAGGACAATGTGTTGTCTAAGTGTGGGGAGGATTGTGCATTGATATGTCGTGTGTGTGACTTTCGCATATCATATTGTCTTTGTTTTGATTAGATTGACATTTTGTGAACAGATGTTACATGTGTGAATTGTGTGAATTTTTCTATGGCATTAATTTAATGGAATTAGTTTAGCTTTCAACATGGTCATTTAATTTATAAAGGCATACTGACTTGAGAATTTTACGTTTTAAATACCTTTGGTTGAATATGCCTGTTAATTAGGATATGAAATTCATTTTGTTCACTTTAGGAAATTGATTATATACATTTATAATTATAAGTCAATTGAATGAGTTAGCATCATTAGTAACCTTTCACGAGGATGAATGATTAAAAAAGAGTGAGTTAGGCTACGTGAATTAAAAAAAAGGTGTGTTAAATAAATACCAATGTCGCTTGGGTTATGAATAGAGCTAGTAGCTAGTTGAGAATATGATATAGATGAGTAACTAGGGCAATTCACGAAAAATGTTTGTCATCGCGTCAAAAGGCTATAATGGCATTCCAACCTATCTAATTAATAAAACGTGACCTAGTTGAGTAACTAGGGGACATTCATGATAAGGTTTTTTGTGGCGCCCTCTTACCGCAAGGTACACACCGGGACGCCTAGAGGTCATTCCGGTACATAACCTACAATAAGGGCGAGCTACTTTCAATCACTACATGCACTTCTCATAGCATCATATCAATATTCACTTATAAAGCGTCAATAGAAAAACCACAATATTTTAAAACCAACTGTTTCCTCATTTCATTCCATAAAACCCGAATGTCTACATTGTGTCTTTCAATAGTTTCTATATGTACATCGTCAAAACCTAATACAAAAGTACTACATGAAAGAGGAAAATATATCAATTTTATCTAAGCCATCCAAAAATCCTTGCTGACCGACCTTTGAGCCATGACTTCTCTTGCCAAACACAATCTACACGGCTGGTAGAGCCGCTCAGTAGCTAGAGTCGTCTCTCGGTCCTGAAAAGATAACGTTGCAATTTTGATGAGTTCTACGAACTCAATGAGGTAACCATCATTGATGGTTCACTCAATTCATGCATCACATCAATTTATATAACAATTATTGCACAACTTACACTTTACATAAGGATCACATTTTCAGTTAAGCATAAGCACTTCTGCATTTCAATCAATCAAACAAACTTAACAAGATATATATGAAATGCTCATGAGACACTTTTTCGATTATTACGTTGTTGTGAACGAGTGCTTGAATTGTCCCGTATAGGGCTCATTAAACGTTGAGCCTAAGGCTCTGAATCACTTTTGAGCTCGAGGCTCAGTTTCACTCGTTGAGCTTTAAGCTCTAATCAGTAGCTACTCTAGTCACAACTGCCATTATCTGATTATGCATTCATAAATGGAATGCATGTACCATAATCAATCACAATATAAAGCACATAGGTCTCACATTCACATTCAAGCAGCACTTCAATATCTCAATCCACATTACACAATCATCTGATCTTCTGTCCGGAATCCACAATCAAATCACATTCATTCATTATTCAAAACATAAATATAAGCAAACAATAATTGAGAGAAACCGTCTAGGTTACTCACCAACTGCTCCCGAAGCTAGTGACTGAAAGTACCTGCAATGTCTATGGGTTAACGTTTCAGTTGCTTCTCTGTAACAAATACCATACACATATATCACAATTTGTACAATTATAATTGTTCACTAATGCACATGTATGAAATGAGTTTTTTTTGGTACAATGCATGTTCATGATAATACCGGGCATTATCCATCAATATCATCACAAATCTAAGTATAATTTATACTTAGGTTTGTGCTTCACTAAAACCCTTAAAAATCTCTATTCCTTTCTCTATGTCTCCAAAAATCACCCAATTTGGTTCAGTAATTTGAAAGATATGCCTCAAACATTATCGGATTATCCATATTAAAAAACAATGTATTAGGTACAACTTCCATCTAGAAATTTAATTTCTTAGAGAAAGAATCAAAATTCGACTCCTTAAGACAATTTGTAGGCTTATATCTCTAGTTTACTTTAAATCCAAAAATCATCTCATTTGGAATCTTGTAGATCCAAGAAAAATCAAAATACTGAAGTATGTTTGGTGGGATATCAAGTTCATGCTCGTCCAACCGATACCCTTACTTTGATTAGACTACTCTCTTTCGGGTCAAAACCAAAATCTATAATCTATATGGAAAGATAGAGAAATTTTTTATGAATCCTACGCTTCAAAAATTAGGTCATTTGGAGGTCAGACGACAAAGTTATGGCTGAAAGACTCATGCAAGGTTCTGTCCACATAAAACGAAGCAAATAGCAAACAAATGGCCAAGAGCAGACGAATGGGCAAAAGCAGACGAATGGCCAAAAGCAGGCGAATGGAGTCAACTTAAGACGAAATAAAGTCTTAAAACGAAATGACGTCATCACAAATGAAGCGTCTTTACAAACGAAACAACTTTATAGACGAATTCAAATGGTCAACTTAAGATGAAGCAAAAGTCAACCTAAGACGATATAGACGGTCAACTTAAGACGAAGCAAAAGTCAACCTAAGACGATACAGACGACCAACTTAAGACAAAACAAAAGCCAACCTAAGACGATATAAATGGTCAACTTAAGACAAAGCAAAAGTCAACCTAAGATAATATAGATGGTCAACCTAAGACGAAGCAAAAGTCAATCTAAAACGATACTATCTATACTCCTCAACTCAAAAACCTTTTCTTGACATCTCTAAGTTCTTCCTCAACTCACGAATAAACACCTATATATTCATACATGCTCAGTGTAGAGACAGAACATGATTCACCTTTCCATTATATGTAAGTGCCATGCTCCATGCAAATGACAGTAAATTCATCAACTTTACTTTATAAATCCCCAACTCTAGAGGATTTATTTACTACTTACCTACTGAAAACTCCAAAAGCTTCAACAATCTTCAAGCCCTAACTCCAAGCAAATCACGAAATCCACTGTAAACATTTACCATCTTCTGGTTTTTCTTAAGGCAGAAACACTAAAATCTCTTAAAAGGTGTTTAAGGAAAAACTCTGTATACTGGGAGGAATTTCGAAGAAGGTGACTATGAAGAAGTTATCCGGACAAAACTTGACCTTTCAATTCTTAGAGAACAGTAACCTACTTCTAGCAAAAGTACAACAAGCAACTTGACACTAGCCACTTTCCTATGGTTTAAGCTCTAACCAAGTTTCTTTTGAACTAAACACTTTAACTCCACTCTTTACAATCCAATTATCTCCAAATATCTTTTGATTTCTTATTCCTTATTTTTCACAATACTCCATAAATTTCAAAAGTAACTCCTAAATTCACCAACATTCACAAATACAATATTTCTACTAATCACTAATATTTCCAATATAGATAAATTCAACATCTACTAAATTTCCAAAATAATTCAATTCAATTATACCCGAAATTATTCATGAATGCATGTACACTTATTTTCATGTACAACAATTTTACTATTCACGTGTATAAGCATGTCATATTATACATGAACATGGAAAATGCATTTCTTATTTCTCAACGGACACTCATATTTACTATTCTAAGTTTTCCACAGGTAATGGGATGTTACATTTTTTGCTTCTTAGAATGACTGGGAAATTTTATGGCAATCGGTACTACATATTTAAGTAAGTCAAGCAACAAGTCAAAAGATTTGTCACTCCACCTATTATATACATTTAAGTGCAACAACTTCACAGTAAAAGATAGTTTTAAGAAATTGGAGCACCTTAGATATAATTCTTCTTAAGCTTCTTTTAGTAACTTCTCAAAATTATCTTTAATAATTCTAATATCAAGTATAGTATTATCATCCATAGTCTCCTTATAATTCCCCACATCCTCCAAAATTTCTTAAATTCCATCATTATTGTTATTACCGTCGTCGTTACCTATATCAAAACTTCTAGCATTATTAGCTTCAGAACGTTCTCCATGATAAATTTATTTAGTATAGAATTTATCTATGCCTTAGATTAGTAAGAGATTATATACCATGGCTTGACTTTGGGTGTTGAAATTTAAGCAATCTATGTAAAGACAATGAATTTCACATTCTGAACCCATTTTATCTTCTATAAATTTCATGAAAGTCTTCACTCCTAAATTTTAAATGGACCATTTTTTACGAGTCATCCAACTTTTATCCATGTAACTATACATTTATAAGTCATTTACTAAATTAGTGAATGTTATTTATGTTGCAAATAATATGATGGGTAATCCAAATAGGCATCGAAACATCAAAAAGAAATAAAGAAATATGTAATGTTGATAGTAATAAATTTATTAAAAAATACCAAAAAGAATTGTAGAGGCAGTTATATAGTTATGGAATCCATATATTTTGGCACAACTTTTAAAGTGAATTTGTATGTCAAGAATTTGTCTTTAATTATTTATATAGTTTTCTTTAAAACATCCATCACAGTTAATTAAAATTAATTCTAAGACACAAGCTACATTTTAGTTGTTAATGGAATCCACTAATGCAATGGCATCTCAACGGTTGAAAGCAATAAGTGAATGTTCCTTTGATCATCATGAATTGTATAATACAACTTATCTTTTCAAAGATACATACTTTGACCACTCTTTTGTATATCTGTGATTGGGTTTAATTAGCTTACTTTTGATAATCACTAATTAAATTAAAGGAGAAAATATAAATTTATAGATATAAAAAGGAGTAGTATTTAGACAAAAAGAACACTTCTGCTATTGCTTTAGTCTTTTAACAAAATCATTCCAATAAAGGATTTATTCCAAAGCCAAAGATAGAGGTTGCACGTTGTCTCTATATAAATTACTATGGCCCATCACTTTCAGATTTAGTGGTTTTTGAATCATTTTCTTTGCCTTTCATTAATTTTTTTCGTTCTTTGTAATTAAATTGTAGTTTAAGACCAATAGTCCTCGTATCATTAGTTAAAGCCCTGTTTAAATAATTATGCATATTAAAGACACTTTTTCAGTTAAAATACATTATCATAGTTAAGATAAGTCTAAATCGAAGCATGCTTTATTACTACTTAACTAATCTATTTAAACTAATTGTAGCTAATAGCTAGTTTTTTTATAATGCTTGCGAAATGTATTTTCTTATTATTTTGTTGACTAGACTACAATGAGAAAAATTCTAGAGATATAGTCTTTTGGTTACAAATTTTAAAATATAGGAAATAATTATATTTCTTGTAGCGAAGTGGCATACTATGTTTCTCTAGGTAGGTTAACATACAGTAGCGTGTGAAAGATCTTCTTAACCTAAAAACTAAATAATAATAATAAAATACCAACTCCAAATACTTGGTGACAGATTTCAACCAAAATTCAACAACATAAGATTAAGAAAATGTCATTAAAGTTTAAAGTTACTCTTATATGATCATTAAAGTTTCTTCCTAAAATAGCTCCGTCCTTATGGAATATTTGTTAAATCACCTCATAATCTAGCTTTTCCAAAAAATGATGCTTATTTGTCCAATTCTATTTGAGTTAAAAAGGTCTAGCTAAGATTAGTGACTTTTTCTTCTTCAATAATATTTAAAATGTTAATAATATATTAAAATATGAACCTATCTAGATTTTTGGTAATAATTCTAAGACTTTTTATTAAATTATTAACAAGATACATGTGACTCTCCTAATAAGTTGGATAAATTTGTTTTCATTTGAATGCAATTCCGGCGCAATGTTCTCGTTGCGTATCAGTAATGCTTGGAATTAAGGAGATCTGTTTAGACAAATGGAGTTTCATTTCTTACCTTTTGGTGGTATTTAATATTCTAGCTCCCAACAACATATACACTACCCCGACATTAAAGAAAACGAAGAACAAATAGGTCCACACTCTCCTTCAGCTATCATGCAATTAATCAACGAATACCAATATAGTATAACAAAATGAAGAAATGCTTTAAGCACAACCATGGACACGTGGCCTTTGACCTGATAAGCACACGTAAATCTCACTCAAGTATACGTATACTTCAACTAAATTCTAGGCTGACTCCGGATCTGTAACAATACCAACTTGGCTTCATTTTACTGCCAACTTTGACGTCAGTTTTGGATGAGTTCGAATTGATTCAGCGTTACAAATAATGTTCTAGAATGTTTACATTAATCAATTAAATCTTCTAAGCCAAATATATAACATTTCACAGATTTAGAATAATTAAATAATCAATGTCAATGTTTTACATCATATATATTTTAATTTGACACACTAAAAGATGACTTAGGCCCTTAAATTAAAAAAATTTAGATTAAATTTTTTAAATTAATTAAGATTTCATTAGAATAAATTTTACTCATAGAAAATTCATAGTTCTGGATATATTTTGTAGCATGAACAAATTTTAGTTTCTTGTTTTTTACTAGTTACATATGTTTCATTTGATTATATTTATGTTTATTTAAAATATATTTAGTTATACATATATAACTTCGAGGTGATATTAGGCCGAGTCCAAATCCAATCGGGTTAAATTAAATTTGAAAACTATATTAAATTATTCATTTTTAAATTTATGATAATGAAATAATGTTTTTGTAATTAAAAATAGTTAGATTTTAGGATGTCTCAAATCAAATTTGTTAATTTTAAATCATGTTGGATCGAGCCAAACTAAATTGGCAACATTAATTTAAGTTTTTAGTTTTGATAATTATAATATATTTATATAGAACAATTATGCAGTGCAATATGCCAAAACAATAATATAGTATGAACAAATCTCTAAGATTTGCTGGTAACAATCATTTTAACTATTTTTAATTACTTTAAAATGCACATAGTAAAAAGTAAAAAAAATCCTTAACAAGCCGTTTGGAAACTTATGAATTGAATTCATTAATGAGATTGAATTAAATTACATTAATGAGATTGAATTAAATTCAATTTACACTGTTTGGAACAAACTCAGTAATATTATAAATGAATTCAATTACACTATTTGGAATGAGAATGAATATATTGAAGAATGAGAATGAATATTATTATTATAATTATGATGGTTGGTTAAAAGGAAGGAATGATTAATATTATCATCAACAGTAGTTGATTTGTAGAAAATATTAAGAAATAAAAATTTATTATATTTTAATTAATTAATGAACCATATTTTAATTACT
>JANITX010000010.1:25816750-25839663 GCA_027564395.1 Erythroxylum ulei | reverse complement strand
CATTACAATTTACATCCAACATATATAAATCTTGCAAGACCCCAACAATTAATCTAATCATGCTTAATCAAATAAAAGAAAATTTGGGGCCAACACGGAGGCAACCATGGCACGGTTCTTGAGTGGTTTGAATAAGGAGATAGCTAATGTGGTAGAATTGCAACACTACGTGGAGATTGAGGACATGGTGAACATGACCATGAAGGTCGAGAAACAAATCAAAGCTAGAGTGGCAGTAAGGAGTGGGGCAACTTCTAGCCAATCATGGGATTCAAAATGGCCCAAAAGGGTGGAGAAGTTGAAAGATAAGGGACTGGACTTCAAGGAGACACCCAAAAGGCCGAATGTAAGGTTTGACCTTAAAGGTACACCTAACACCCAAGCTTCTTCTACTTCTAGTAAGCGTTCTAGCCTTAAAGGTTTTATGTGTTTCGGTACTAGCCATATTGCATCTTAATGTCCAAATAAGAAAGTCATGATTATGAGGGATAATAGGATGATTGATTCGGAGGATAGTGGTAGTGAATATGAGCTTGTTGTTGATAATGATTTTGAGAATGATAGTTGCTTTGAAAGAGTTGTTACAGGGGAAGCACTAGTAGTTAGGAGGGTACTAAGTGCGAGGGTCACAGATGAGCTTATAGATGAGAGAGAGAATCTTTTCCTTACGAGGTGTTTAGTTGGTAGGAAAGTATGCAATTTGATCATTGATGGTGGTAGTTGCACTAATACAGCTAGTTGGACTATAGTACAAAAATTGGGTTTGACATGCAGGAAACGTCCGGAGCCGTAAAATTTACAGTGGTTCAATGATAATGCTGGTGTGAAGGTGACTAGGCAGGTTGTAGTGTTATTTTCGGTAGGGGAGATATGAGGATGAGGTGTTGTGTGATGTGGTACCAATGGAGGTTGGTCATATGTTACTTGGGAGACCGTGGCAGTTTGACAAGAAGGTAGCACTTGATGGATATACCAATAGATATTCCTTTAGGTTAAAGGGTAGGAATTTCGTTCTACTACCATTATCACCTAATGAGTTGTACCTGGACCAGATAAAAACAAGTAATATTGAGGAGGGTTCAGGTAGTGAGAAAAAAAAGTGAAGAGAGAAAAAAGGCCTAAAAGAAAATTGAGTTTGGCCCAATGGTGAGTCACTGGACAATTGAGGGAAAGAAAGTGGAATGTGTAGGAGATATGAGCTCAAAAAGAGAAAAAAAAGGGAGAAAAGTGAGCTTGTTTCCTAAGGAAAAAGACTTGAGGAGAGTAATTGGAGAGAAAAGAGCACTAGTAATGGTGAGATATAGAGAGTGTTTAGTTTCTGACACTAACCCTCTTGATGCTTTGCCTAGTGTTTTTGTTTTGGATCCTAGGGGTGATGGTCCGTTCTAGGTGTTGGAGAATATAAATGACAATGCCTACAAGATTGATTTGCTAGGTGAGTATCAAATGTCTGCTATTTTTAATGTTGCTGATCTCTCTCCCTTTAATAATGTAGGGTCTGATTCAAGGACGAATCCTTTTGAGGAGGGAGGGGATGATACAACCAGTCTTCACAGTGGAGTCCCACACCTTACACATTAACCTAACAAGCTGCACAGGCCAAGTGGTCTAATTACAACGCAATAAGCTTCAAGGCTTAAACAAGCAATGCAAGCTTTTGTTCAATCCCAAATCACAAGTCAAGTACATGAGGAGGCCGAAACATTTATGGAGGAACACCAAGGTATGCCCAAGCTTGTGAATTTGTTAGAGGAGGCGTTGGAAGAGGCTAGTAGTTAGCCATTTTGGGAAGTAAGCTCAAGTCGTGTTTAAGGTGCATTTTTTTGGCTTATTATTTATTATCTCTTATTTTAGGCCCAGAGACTTGTTTATGGGCTGTTCTTTTAGTTAGTAGTATGTGATTTGTTGTTTGGGCTATTTTGAGACTTATTTGTTTTAATGCGTTTAGCCTATTCCTAAAAGGACTTGGATCATATTATGTTCAATGGGCTAGATACTCTTAGATTTTTTAGGATTAGCCTAGTTTTTATCAAATGAGTTTGCAAATCCATTCCTATTAGGGTTAGGACTTGTTCAAGTGTATTTATACCATATTATAACCTTGTAACCCTAGATTTGGATGATCAATAAAATTTTAGAATTGAGTTCTTCAAGTGAGGCATGAATGTCTTCATGGTTACTTCAAAAAATTAATTTCTAATTTTCTTGAGACTGAGTCTCAAATTTATGATTTGGTGTTTGATTTAGCATGTTCTTAGAATAGAAAGATTAGGGTTTTAATTCAATAGGATTAGGGGGTTTCAAGAACCTTATTTTCTTAAAGTTTCCGTATCAAAATGTTAAGCCACGGCATCTAGGGACATTGCAACTTAAATTAAAATAAAGTTGATTCTAGTCTTCTATAGTCTGTGAGCATAAAAGGCAATTCATGTCAACAATAAAAAATTTAACGGAGTCTTTATTGCTCGAACTTCTTAAAGTAGCTAGCCATAGGATGAAAGAATTCGACAATACTACTACTGAATCCCACGTTAACTTTCTCCAGTAATATATAGGTAGAGTTCCCTTGAGGAGCTCTTTGCAAGATCTAGTTAAGAATGTCATCTTCTTATTTGGTAATCAAAAAGCAGTCTATAGTAAGGAATTGGGAGAGTAAGAGGATAAATTTTTTATCATTATTAAGGATCCCAAGTATAACAGTTTGTCCTATTCCAGGTCAGTATTGTTGTTAATAGTTAAGCAAATTTCTAATAGTTTCGGAATAATAACAACGACGACAATAACAATAATAATATCAATTAACAATTAGTAAAAATTCTTTAGATACGAAAAGGACCAACATCTATAAAATTGAGCTACATCTTGATGCTGGTTTTCGACACTACTTAATTTCATTCCTCCTCAAACCTTAACTGGTTCCACAGTTACAAATCACATTTATAAAAATCTTAGATTGTATGACGGAGAATCTACGGTATTAGAATGCATTGAGGAAAGAGACTATAGATAAAACTCCATCTGTATATTAAACCAATCAGGAACTTGTCGATATTTTAGTACTTGAACACTGACAAGAAAAGGACATCTAAAACTCTATCTGTTGGGAAGGGGACTGCAAAAAATGAAAAAATGAATTGAATGAAAAGAAAAGGAGAGTCAACTAATGATGTATAATGAGGTTCATAAGTAAGAAAGTCTACTTCCAACAGGAAAGTAGGCAAGAGGAGTTGAAGGGCTTGTATTCTTGGAATGATTTTTCATAGACTTGCTCTTCTTCTTCATCAACTTGTCTTCATTTGATAAACTTTTCTTCCTTTACTACTCTAGAACCTGATGAGAAGCATCTAAATAAACTGTAACATACCATGACTAGACGTAGATTCTGTTAAATGATCAATTCATCACAATAGCTTAAGTTGTTGTGTGAAGTCAATTTAATTGGTTTTATATATTCACTAACACGCCCCCTGAAGTTCAAGCCCCTTTCGGCTTGAAACTTGCCTAGGCTCACTCTACCTTGTTCTAAATAATAGGTGGGTGGTAGGATTTGCGCTCACTACCACTTGGTCACAAAGACTCTAATACTATGTTAAATGACCGATTCACCACAATAGCTTAAGTTATTATGTAAGGCTAACTTAATTGGTTTTATATATTCACTAACATATTCAAAGCTATATAGAATCAAAGCCTTGCATTTATAAGAATTGATGATGTTGTGTGGTCTTCAAATGGTCAAGTGCTGGAGCTATTATATAGGAAGTTGAAGCCATGTCCTAACTGACAAATCTGAGGGAGAGAGAGGAAAGCAACCCTATATAAAGAATTGAAGGATTCTATTCAAAGGAAATAGCTGATTGAGACAAGGTCAAGTGTGAGGAGGTATCACATGTTTTTTTTTTGCTTGTTCAATATGGATAAGAGTTAGTGTTGGTTCCACGAAAGTGAAAATGGGTGGTGTTGGGAACTCGACATGTAAAAGGGCATCGGGCCGACGCCTTCGACCACGAACATTACTTTAGATGATAGTCGTGTTCACTATCCATAAGGAACTAACACTATTTGCCTGAGCTCGGTCCAAAAGCTTTCTAAATATAGAATAAAGAAATCCAACATTCTTGGACATACAGTTTGTAGGTTTGACCACTGTTTATAGAGTTTTGTATTGACATTAGATGCCGTGTAAAAAGTAGAGATGGTAATAAAATTAGGTAAGTACTAGTTCAATGATAAAATGAAGAATAAATTATTATCCAAGTTTAATTAAAAATTAATACAAATGTAATTGAGACACAATTGCATTTCTATAAAATTATATATTATAGTCACAACTTTACAAAATTTTAATTAAACTACATGATTTTTTCCATCTAATTTTTAAATATAGGTTATATTATATCATGATTATTTTATTGATATATTTTTATATTTAGGAAAAATTAATCATGGAATTTATATGAATTTTGCTAATTTTGAGCTATTAATCAATCATACGTTTACTGGACAGAACCAAAGTTATTATGTATATGAAATTTTACCTTATCAAAACCTGCAGGTCGATATGTTTCGGACTG
This sequence comes from Erythroxylum ulei, assembly GCA_027564395.1. Lineage (NCBI taxonomy): Eukaryota > Viridiplantae > Streptophyta > Magnoliopsida > Malpighiales > Erythroxylaceae > Erythroxylum > Erythroxylum ulei. The sequence continues at coordinate 25,835,089 of JANITX010000010.1, read as the reverse complement.
TGTCCAATTTTTGACTCTTTACTAAATTTACTACTTGACTTTCTTCTCCTTTCTTTTTAACATTTTCTCTGCCTCCTAAGTTATTTCCTTTGCATTTTTTTTTATTCAACACTCAAGCTTGTGTAAAAGATTTCATGTTTTCAACTTTTTATCTTCTTTCCCATCACAAACCAACAAAACCTATCACATTCTTTTTGTCTTTCATTATCAAGTGTTACATGTGGAAGATGAGTAGGGTTAGTGTAAAGTGTTATCATAAGGTTTTCTAGGGAAGATAAAACTTGGAAGTTGAAGAAGACATTTGATTTGCTCTCTACTCCCAAACATAGAAAAGGTCTATTCAATTCAACTCATTCTTTCTCCATCTCCACCACCTTTTTTTTTTCAAGAAGAAAAATGAGGTTGTCTTCTTTTATTATATTATTGTTTGCTTCCCTAATATTTTAAGCTCAAAATAAAACTTTGTTATATCCCATTTTTGTTTGGATTGCTTGGAAATTTCACAACTTTCAATATCATAATCAACTTTTTATGGGTACATCGAAATTAAAAATCAATAAGAATAACGACACCTAGAACCAAAGTCATTCTCTATATATGAATTCTTTTAAGTAACTCAATAATTCAAGAAATAAATCTTTATATCAAATCAACTCCACAAATCACAAAACTTTTATGATAATCGCTCATTTTTTCAATAGTTATGAAAACCATTCAAAATTATGAATGGAATTTAAAGATTAACTAAATCACATGAGGTAGTCTAAGGTTACTTCTTTTTTCTTTTTAGAAATAAAACATTACTCTAGAATTATCTTTCAAAAACAATATTACTCAAGAATTTATATTTTCGCAAATTCTAAAGATTTGTCAGTTGCAAGTCATAAGTTGATTGATGTGTACACCAAATTATAACTTGCTTATTGAGATATAATAGAAAATTTTCGAATCAGTAATATATGTTGTAGAAATAGAGAACAACGAAGAAATGTAGAAATGTTCTATGTATTCTGTGTATCTATAATATTATATACATCCATCTATTTATACACTCTAGGTGACTCTAACTAAAGAAACAAATAAACTGAATATTACACAACATTAATGTAGGAGAAAATGACGATTAATTAGATGTTGAAAGCTGACTGCCAAGATTATGTTAATACCCCCCATAAACTCAAGATGGTAGTGAAGACTATAACTTGAGTTTGGAGAGAAGGTCTTGAAAGTGTCGAGGCGGATGTGATTGGTAAAAAGATCAACAATTTGTGTTTCAAATGAGATTGGAACAAGTTATATAGTTCTATAAAGAACATGATGATGCACAAGATGACGATAGATCTCGATGTATTTACTTAGTTCATAAAAAAACATTGCAAACAATCTATATGACACTATGATTATCACAAAAGAGAGGAATTATTAAAGAAAAGGTGACACCAATGTTTTGAAGTAACTATCGTAACCATAAATGTTGGAAGGTAATGTCATCTAGGGCTCGATATTCTGATTCGATGTGATCGGGTGTTTGATGTATGTAATTTTTAATAAATACCCTCGATAATCCGAAAGCGCGCGCTATTTGTTCACATAGTAACTAAGGTATCGATCCCACGAGGAGCGCTAATCTAGTCCTAAAATCTAAGGACAAAATATGTCACAGAAATTCAAAATATATCAAAACTAAAATGAGAGTTCAATTCACTCAATCAAAACAATTTAAGAATCAATCATGAAAATATTACTAATGCAACAATTGCAACATACACCCAAAAATCAACCTAACGACATTATCAATTGAGAGAAGGGAATTTACCTATCCTTAACTCTAACCTTACTAATTATGAATTACCGGATTATTGATTCTAGACGATCCTAGGGTTGATTGCTCTCTCTTGATTTGTAACCATTAATCCTAGATCATAAACCCTAATAAGATTATGGAAGTTACAATTTATCAATTAACAAGTTATCCGAAACCCTAATTAGATCTGAAGTTGTCCAATAAACTATCGGGAAGCTATGCAAGATCTCTCTTTGCACAATTTTCAATTTGATTTAATTCTTGTTCTATTAAATCACTTAACTCTCGTTAGCCCAATTCAATTATTTTTCATTCGATTCACCCTCTTATTTTGTTACCGAATTATGTAATCACATAATTTAATCACCATAGACCAAATAAACATAAAAACAATTAGATTTTATTAAATCAAGAATAAAACTTCAAAGGTGAGTTTAGAACATCCTCAACATTTAGATCCTATCATCAACTATTCAATCCAATTTTATACAATGGTAAATACGAAAATAAATAGGAAAACAATTAAAATAGAGGATGGGAGGCAGCGACATCGAGAAACCTCCTGATTCGGGAAGTGCATCAAGTCAACCTTTTCTCCACTTCTCTCTTCCTTCTTCTCTTTCTCAATCTCTTGTTAAATTCTTTCTAGGGTTTCTTCTTCAAGATGACTGATGTAAAAAGCTGCCTTATGCCTCTTTGTCTTATTCTTTAAATATCCTTTGTGATTTGAGTAGCCTTAGGGTTTTTCGAGGTTCGAAAGCTCCAAAAAATACCTCTAAACGTGACATTTTTTAGTATCTGTGTGTCTACCTGATACAAGCTATGATCGTGGGCCATATTTGAGCCTTCTGTCATGATCGTGGCATAAGGGCCACGGTCGTATGCCATGTCCTGGGCTTTTTTCACGATCATGACATATAGGCCATGATCATGGGCCAACTTTAGTGTTTCTGTCACGATTGTGGCTTATTGTGCCATAATCGTGGTTTTGGTCAGAATGTCTCTGAAAGTTCTTTGTTCTTCGATGTTGACCCTAAAACACTAACAAGCACATCAGGGTACCTTAAAAACATAATATTTAAGATCAAAGACTTGTAAAAACACATAAAAACACTTAAACACAAATAATTAACAATATAAAACAATTCTAACCTAAACACATACTAAACAATTGTGTTGGACCCCATTTTCGGAGCCCAACTATCCGGAGTCATTAAGCGAAAGCGGGCTTCCCTATAGGGTTATTTCTGTGAACCCTCACTTCCTTTCCAACAATCTTTTCGAATCCAATGCTTAAAGCTACCAATTTCTGTGGAAAGGAAGAAAAACATGCTAGGAATCCAATGCTTCAAGAATCACTAAATTTGGAGGTCGGGCGAAAAAGTTATGATCAAAAGAATCCAACATCTTTATGACCTTACTTGTATTGTATATGCCTTGGTGAAATTGCCATAACTTTTGTTATAGAAGTCAGATTGATTTTGTTCTTAGACGGTTAGAAGGGGGACTTCGAGATCTACAACTTTCGTGCAGAACTCGGAGCGAGATTCAGCCTTTAAAAGGGTCAAAAATAGAATAGAAGAAGATGACGTCATACTAAGACGAAAAACTAAGACGAAAGACTACGACGAAGTTGACGTTATACTAAGATGAAGATGACATCATACTAAGACAAAAATCTAAGACGAAGCTGACGTCATACTAAGGCGAAGATGACGTCATCCGCAGACGAAAAACTAAAACGAAGATGATGTCATACTAAGACGAAGATGATGTCATACTAAAACTGAAACAATCAAAAGGGCATAACTCTCGCTACAGATAACGGATTAAGGCCATTCTTAGACTGTTTTAAAGAAGACTTCTAGACCTACAAGTCTATGAAGACCTCAAAAACAAATTTTGCCTCTATAAGGGTTAAAATTTCCAAACAATGCAGCTGTCACGAAAGTTCACCCTATGCAGCAACACAAACTTCAAATGATCATAACTTTCCACTACGGTATCCAAAACTTACAAACATTATACCGTTGGAAAGCTGGAAAGATCCTCTGCAACTTTCAAATAGGCAATTTCTACCAATTCAACCCAGATCATTCAGGATTTTTCCCTCAAAATTTGAACACTGATTTCACCCCTAAACAGACCTGAAATATGAAATGCAATATAAAACTTGAAAAAAATCATAAACAAAAGTAATCATATTTCATTAACAAAACCAAACACAATTTGAGCTTAACTTTAATAACAATCAACACGCTCATCAGTAGCTTAATACAAATACAGATGAATACTCCATGTGTGATGTTACTAACTTAATCTAAAAGACGCCTAGCTAGCTTGTAGTATCCAAATGCCTTGCAAGGGTTACTTATCTTCTTGATCTGCACCTGAGGAGGGAATAATGGGGGTGAGTTACATAGCTCAGCGGCTAATATATATATAGCCATCGGTAATTAGCACAAATTCAAGCATATGTATGTATATATATATATCCAGCACATGCATCACATTTATCTCAATTCACAAACAACTCATAACACATAACACTCAATATGCTTCATACTTGATAGTTCAATTATGCAATGCACAACAAACGGCTCGAGGGTTCCATGAAACAAAATGAGGAAACTAAAGTTTATCCTCTGAACAAAATGAGTCCAATTTCGGAGCTCATATGCCACAAGTGGGCAGCCTGGAGAAGGCTTTTGTCAACGTGTACGTGACGAACAAAATGGTTCCACTAAACAAAAGCACATAATCATTTTCTCACGTGCTCATACTTTATGCTTTGTCTTCTTTTCGTTTAACACAAAATTCATATTCACAAACACACACTTAAGCAAAAATATTGCCCAATTACACAATAACTATAAATATATTACCCACTTATTAAGCTTGCGGAAATCCAATTCAAGCTTGCCTTTCCCTTTACTCTTGGGTAGTGTCCCCTTGGTTTCCTAACACAACCAAGGTTCTAATCAAAACAACATTCCAAGACAACTTATAAACTTCAGAAAATCATATAATCATAATAAATGTGAGTGAAACTCAAATCTGACCTACCCATGAGCCACTTAGGTTATAAAACACAAAACCTAAATTAGAAGCCCTAAAAATCAAATGGGTTTTTAAATCATCTTCTTCCCATCCAACACCCATCCTCTACACGAAATACTTTCTTTCCCTAGTTCTTTCTCTAACAAGGCAAGAAGAAGAAGATAGACTTACCTTGGCAAGATGATTTCCCTTCTTTTTTTTCTTTTCTCTTCTTCTTCTCTCTATTTTACGTTTTTCTCTCCCTCTCTTTGGTTGCTCACAACATCTTCCACTCTTCTCTAATTTCAATCCCTTTTGTTACTCCTTTTCTTCCAATTATGCCCCTCTTTAACCTTGTTCTCCTAAGTTTGCCCTTATTTTGTCTTTTATGGCTCTAACCCCTTCAATACAGTTACATTATATTAATTCTAACTAAGTCCCAATCTACCCATCAAATTTTCAATCTTTATTCAAGCCTACTTACCCAATTCTAAAATAAAAAATTTTTAAACCAACAAACAAACATAAATAACTATTTAAGAAATTTTAAAAAAATTCAAGATCCAACACTTTAGGTATTTACGTTATTGATATTCATACTGTTTCTGATAACAACATATGGGAATTAGATACCGGTTGTGGCTCATACATTTATACTGACATGCAAGGCCTCAAGAACAATAGACAACTCAACAAGGGAGAGTCATACCTGCAAGTAGGCAATGGAGCAAGAGTTGCTTCATTAGCTGTAGGCACATATGTGTTGACACTCCTTAGTGGGCTTATATTATAATTGGACAATTGTTTTTATGTACCTATTTTGACAAAAAATTTAATGTTCATTTCTAGTCTTAATAAAGCTAGATTCCATTTAAAATTCAGTAACAATGGTTCTTCAATTTATTTGAATGGAATGTTATATGCTTTAGGTACATTGTGCAATGGTATATACATATTGGATATGTCTAATCCCGTTTTAAATATCAATATCAACATAAGAATAAAATGAGATAATGTAAAATTTTCTTACTAATGGCATTGTCTCCTTGGCCATATAAAGGAGAGACGCATGTCTAAACTACACAAGTGTGGTAGTTTAGGGCCATTTGATTATGAATCATATGACACATACGAATCTTGATTATTAGGCAAGATGACTAGGTTACCCTTTAAGGGAAAAGGTGAACGAGCTAGTAGACTTTTAGACCTAATGCATACTGACATATGTGGTCCGATGTCCATACATGCCAAAGGTAGTTTCGTATACTTTATTACCTTTATCGATGATCATTCTTGATATAGGTATGTGTATCTTATGAGATACAAGTCTGAAGCCTTTGAAAGGTTCAAAGAATTCAGAAATGAAGTTGAGAAACAACTTGGAAGAGGTTCTAAAGAGTTCAGAATTTGACAAATGGCTTCAAGCTATGAAATTCAAAATGGATTCCATGTATGAAAACCAAGTATGGACTTTGGTTGACCCATTCGAAGGGATAAAACCCATTGGGTGCAAATAGGTTTTTAAGAAGAAAATTGACATGGAGGGTAATGTAGTTACCTATAAAGCTAGGCTTGTAGCTAAAGGTTATCGTCAAAGGCAAGGTGTTGACTATGACAAAACGTTTAGCCCAGTAGGTATGCTTAAATCCATTAGGATACTCCTAGCTATTGCCGCTCATTATGATTATAATATATGGTAAATGGATGTGAACATGACTTTCCTTAATGGAAACCTAACCAAGGATGTGTATATGACACAACCGGATGGTTTCATATCTATGAATGGAAAAAAGATTTGTAAGCTTCAGAAATCCATTTATGGATTGAAGCAAGCATGCATGAGTTGGAATATCCGATTTGATGAGACAATTAAAGAGTTTGGTTTATCACAAAATCTGGATACGTCGTGTGTGTATAAGAAGGTTAGTAAGAGTTCAATCATGTTCCTTGTACTGTATGTAGATAACGTATTACTAGTAGGAAACGGTGTCTCTACTTTGCAATCAGTCAAATTTGGTTAGCTAAGAACTTCTCTATGAAAGATCTTAGAGAAGCAACTTATATTTTGGGGATAAGAATCTATAGAGATAGATCTAAGAGGTTTTTTGTTCTTTCTCAGTTTACATACATAGACAAGATGTTAAAGAGGTTTAGTATGGAGTAGTCTAAGAGAGGTTATCTTCCTACGGTACATGAGATTGCGCTCCCTAAATTTGTGTGTCCAAAGACAAAAGATGGGAGGACTCGCATGAGTTTGATTCCTTATGCTTCGACTATAAGATCAATCATGTATACTATGTTATATACTAGACCTGATGTATCGTATGCTCTAAGTTTTACGAGCAGATACTAGTTGGACCTGGTGAGGGTCATTAAGTGGCTGTTAAGAATATCCTTAAGTACTTGAGGAGAACTAAGGATGTGTTCTTGGTATATGGAGAAGGTGATCTTATGGCAAACAGGTATACTAATGCCAGTTTCCAATTCAATAGGGATGACTTCAGATCCCAGTCTCAATATTAATTCACACCGAATGATGGTATAGTCAGTTGGAAAAGTTCCAAACAAGAGACGACTATAGATTCGATGATAGAGGTGGAGTACATTGCAGCTTCAGAAGCGGCAAAGGAAGCGGTTTGGATTAAGAAGTTCATCATGGAACTTGGTGTGGTTTCGAGCATCACTAACCCAATGCAGCTTTATAATGACAACAATGGGGCTATAATGCAGGCGAAGGAACCAAGGTCTCATCAGAAGTCTAAAATTGTACTTGGGTGCTACCATTTGATTAGAGAAATCATTGGTGGAAATGATGTCAAGATGGAGAGAGTTCCAACCGATCAGAATATAGCTGATCCATTAACTAAGCCTATTTCTTAAAAGAGTTTTGTGTCATATGTATATGCCTATGGTATTAAATATCGAGGAGATTGGCTCTAGTGCAAGTAGGAGTTTGTTAGAGAAGTGCTCTAAAGGAAATCACCTTTAGCACTTATTGCACAAATCATTTTATGATTAATAAAGGAATTTTTCATTATTTCGATATTCATATATTTATGGATTTGATGTTGATCTTAAATTGATTTAATGAAGTCCTTGATACAAAACATAGCATGGAGGAAATCATGATGAGATTATGATAATGAGATTCCTATCATGTGTAATTATGTTAGCATCTAAAATTTCCTTAGTTATAGGATTAATAAGATGGGATATCATTAATTCGAATAGACTAGCACATGTTATACTCCTTAATTGGATCAAGCAATAGATCTCATAAGCTGTAGATATGAGTTATTTAGAGTTAACATGTGGACGCTTACTAAGGGTAATAAGTACATTGGATTGACCTACTATAAGACCATCATATGGATATTCTATTCCAGTGGCAATCACATGGATATTCTCATCATAGCAAGTATCCTTTGACTTAAGGCACTCATGGATATCTCGAATACTGATCCTATGCTTTGACTCCATTCATCGGTTCCTTTCAGGAGTTACTCATAGGGTGGTGATTGGGTACAGCTTGAGGTATTCAAAGGTAATTGAGTAGCAATAAAAAATTCACTACTCCTGATAGAAGGAGATCATACCCATGTCCTTTTATCGATGTCATTACTCGGGAGTCTCTAGCCAGAGCAAATATATGTCATAAACAGAGTATTCAATGATACATAGAGTAATGAGATCTTAGGACAAGATCTAATAACACTTGGACCAGATATGAAGTAGTCAATCTGGTGGGAGTTGACACATTGACCATACTCAGAACCAAATGGGGTATAGATAATGAAAGGACAACTGCATGGGAACATTGTGTACGGAAGGGTTAGTAGTCAAACCTCTGACTTTTCAGTCAATACTTAATTTAAGTAAGTCAAGAGCGGTATCTAGTAACACATCATGACCCCCAAGTGTTAATTCAAGTGGCCAATATAACCGGGAACCTAATGGGTCACATACATAGGAGATCCGAAGGATAAGTAAAATGGTGTTGAATGGTAATTCAAGATATGATAGAGTGTTTTGGGATCATATTGCAATGTGATCGTGGTAGAAAACGTTACATGGGATGGATTAGAAACAAGTGTTGTTGACTGCCAATTTGGCCATTAACTTCCCAAACTTCCATTAATGCATGCTATTTATAGTTATTAATTTCCTATAACTTCCGTTAACGCATGTTATTCATGACCATTAACTTCCCATAACTCTCCATTAGTGATAGGGGTTATGGAATGCAAAATGGTGTAGAAAATAGAGATGATTTTTGTGCATCTTATGTAAGACACAAGAGAAAGAAATGCTTTTTTCTTACACATACACTCTTTTTCTCTCTAACTCTCACAAGAGTTCTTATCTTTGCTATCACAAAGAAAGAAATCTAGCCATCTCCTGGTGAGGTTTCATCCTTCCATCTTCATATCGACTTTCATTAGAGACGGTCTACGTTGATCGTTATGGTTTATGACAACCCAACACGAAGAAGATTAAACAATAAAGGAGATCGTAGGAAAGGTATGTAAACATATTACATTTCATGTGTATGTTTCTATATCTATATGCATGAGTAGATCTGGTTTTTGAGGTTTCATTTTATTTTTTGCTACGTATATTTGATATATATTATGTATGAGATGCATGATTGGAACCTTACAGTGCCGACCAGTGATACTCGACACATGGGAAGGGGATGCTAGTATTAGTACATTGCCTTAAAGCTTGACAAGTTTACTTATTTGTTACTAGGTTTGTTTTTCATATGAATAATGTGGCTAACAACATTTTTAGGACCCTAAAGAAATTATCTATAAGGCAAGCTCAGTGGCAAGAGTTTTTTTGCCAAATATGACTTTGTTTTGGAGCATAAACTAAGGAGACACAACAATGTGACTAATGCATTGAGCCAAAAAGAATTCTTTGTAGCCTTGTATGCTATCACTCTAATTGAATATGATCTATTGGGGAAAATTAAACTAATAGCTCCACTTAACAACACTTATGGCCAAATTGTGAAGCAAGTAAAGGATGGTGGTATGTGATGATTTTGGCTTGGTGAAGAGGGGTTGCTCATGACAAAGAACGACCAATTGTGTGTGCCAAGTTTTGGTGCCTTGTGAAATCAATTAATAGGGGATAAATATGATTTATAGTGGGTTGGTCACACCGGAGCCAAAAGATGTTCACACTCCTTTCTTGATCTTACTTTTGGCCAAATTTGGAGAATGAAATTCAGGTAAATATCAAAACTTGTCATATTTTTCAATTGGATAAACCTAAAAGAAAGAAGGATGTAGGTTTGTTAAAACCTTTGCCTATACCAGAAATACCATGGATGTTAGTTTTGATGGACTTCATTGGGGGCTTCCCAAGGGTGGATGGCATGGCTTCAATCATAGTGGTGGTTGATAGGTTCTCCAAATCTAAGATCTTTGTGCCAACTCTAACTTAGTGCCCCTCAGATGTTGCTGCAGAGCTTTTCTACAAAAATTTGGTGAAGTTTTTTAATGTTCTGACGGATATTGTAAATAATCGAGATGCCCAATTTACTAACCAATTTTGGAATTTTCTTTTCAACATGATTGGGTGTGAATTTAAAATCTCAATAGTGAATCACCTACAAACAGATGGCCTAATGGAAAGGATCAATGACTTGTTAGAGGAATGCTTAAGGTATTATATAAGTGTAAGTTAACGAAATTGGCTAAATTTACTTGACACTTCATGGTTATATTATAACTTTCATAGATACTCGACAATGAAGAAAAGTCCTTTTGAAATTGTTATAGGACAATAATCACTTACCCCTAGGGAGGAAAGTGTCTAGCTGCTGAATGATTTATGATGGAAAAGCAAGAATTATTGGAAGAAGCAAGAGATATTCTTTGTAAAGCTTCGAAATAAATGAAGAAATATATGGATCAAAGAAGATGACCACTTGATTTTAACTTCAGGGATAAGATACTTCTCAAACTTACTCCCCAAATTTGGAAGAAGATTAGCAGTAAATTGGTACTTCGAAGGAAGGTTAGTGCCAAAGTATAATGGGCCATTTGAGATCCTTGGAAAGGTGGGAAATGTAGCTTATTGTCTCAAGTTACCCGAGTGTTTAAAGGTACATCCTACGCTTCATGTAATTTTCCTTAAACCATATCATGAGGATATGATAGATCCAAAATTGAGTTAAGTAAAGAGTGATCCATTGGTTATAATGAAACAATTTAATGAGCAAATTAAGAAGATTTTAGATCTTCAGATATTGCAGTAACATAAGAAGAATTGGAGGACAAAGTTTTTGATTTAGTAGAAAAATAAACTAGTGTCAGAGGCTACTTATGAGAAAGGCACTACCTTGTGACAATTCAAAGACTAGGTAAATAAAATAACTACCTTCAATTTGTTCCATCAAAGGCATTGGGTTCATTTGGTGGGGGTGGTTTGTTAACCCCCTAATATTGCAAGACTCTTTTTGCTAGCCTTTGGTAAGCCTTAACCAATTTCTAGCATGGATTAAGTATGAGGAAGGCATGCCAAAGGAAACAAAGTTAACTACGTAAGATCAAGCATAGTTTAAGTTGTAACTAACTTTCATAGACCGTGGGGCATTGATTGACTTGGATCGGGTGAGTTGGACTTGTCTAAGATGTCTTTGGTGGGACTAGGTATGAAACTGTGCTCAAATAATGGACTATGGATGAACAAATTAGACCATGGGTATGCATTGGTCATACTATGCACTAATTAGTTCAGACCTTGGCTAATCTTCACGTTTGGATGAAGATCATGGGTGATGTGGCAAATTTAGTGGGATGGATCATTAAAGAAGTGGGAACATGATTGACATATTTTGTGATAGTCAATATTATAATAAACTGTAAGTGCACGACAAAGTTGTAGCTAGTATCGACAAGTACTGGTTAATCCCACGAAGACTATGAATACTAGTAATTACCCTTTCCCTATTATCTAGCTTACTGATTGCTTTTAGATTTTTAATAAAAAGAAAATAAAAACTAAAACAAGTAAAGAAATAGGAAATGATAATAAATGCAAAGACAATGGAATTTATTTAGAAAAATATTGTTATCAAAACTTAGTATCTAGGTTCGAATCCCTTTAAACCCTTAACAAATTGATCTTTTATCATGCAATTGTTTTGATGATTTATTAGACCGTGGAGACTCCTATGGTATGCTAGTAGCTAACCTTGAGACTACTAACAACTAATCCTTAGGTCTTTAATTGAATTACTCAGGTTAAATCTTATAGGATTATGTTACCGTTTTATGAATCCCTCTATTAGGTTTTTAACTGGAAGATTTATATCATCCTATCTCTAGGTCTGTAATCAACTCCTTATGGTAGATCTATTTACACTAGGATTTCTCAATCTTTATGTATGAAATTATATTATCAATAAAAAACGTAATTAGCTAACAATAATCAATCAAACCAATTGCATTAATAAAGAAATCAAATCATGTCAAAGTATTAACATAAGGTTTATTAAACCTAAATACTAACTGGAAGTTTAGTTACGAATGATCAAACATGAAATCAAAAGAAAAACGAATCAAAAACAATGGGTTTATAATTCTAAATCTCCCTGATTGTCTTCAATCTAATGTTCTTACGATGTAGAGGCTTGATCATGTATTCTGATGGATCTTTCAATGATTTCTTCGTGTTTCCAGCTTCTTTAAACCAAAATCGTCCCTTCTAGACATTTTTTCAGTTTAGAAATCACCTCCTAAAGTCTTCTCTTTTCGTTTAAATCCAAAAATGTCATTTTATATTAAAAATTAGGGTTTCTGGGTTATGCATGATCGTGTATATGAATGTGCATAATCGGAAATTATTGGATATTACGAAAGTGCACGGCTGTGCATTTCTTCTAGATTTTTATTTTTTCTAGTTTAGCAGCATTTTCATTCAATTTCTTCTCCTTTAAGTCCATAGAGGTAATTATCACTTGTAAACACACTTGAAGCATATTAAGTACCAAATATATATTAAAAGTATCAAACATAAAGTAAAATACATCAAATATGGGTGTAAAAATATAGTTAATTATTCATCTATCAAACATCCTCACACTTAAGCTTTTCCTTGTCCTCAAGCGAACCATAATAAAAATTATAAATTTAGAACATTAATTTATCATCAATCTCAATATGTCCATCCATATTGTACATCATTAGATCCTACTGAATCAAATTAACAAGCAGTCTTAATCAAGTTGTTATAAAATTAACTTTCTAAGTGATATTAATAATAATCACATCAACAATCATTTTGAAATCAAAAGCATAACTCTTTGCACCCTCACCAAGATGTCACTCAATGCACTGAAGTCTTTAGGTGAAAAGTGTCAAAAGCTATCAATCAAAGCATAATAGAATCCTTACCATAGGCTTGCAATAAAATTTCATCTCCGCCATTGATGTACGAACCAGAAAAAAAAATTAAAAGATCTTTTATATGAGTTGTAATAGGGTTTAGGTACAGTATGATTGGGATAATAAAAGGGTTAAATATAAGGAAATTTACTACATAATATATTTCAAGACTTGTTTACATGTATACATGTCCTTTTAATACAACTTTATTGGTACCATAAACTTATTCTTCTCTTTTCTTCTTCTTCTTTTTTTAGTTTTTTTTTTCTTTTGTCTTTTTTTTCTCCTTTTACAATAAAGATTCAATACCACAATTCAAGAAATATTAGATCTTTTATAAATTTCAAGTCTCAATAAGTAAATAATGTAAATATCCTTCAAGGTTTAAAATAATAAATAAGTCTTCAAAGAAAAATAGGATAAGGTTAATATGTGGGTAAAATTAATGAAAAAGACTAAGGCCCAACCTAGTTATTCCTAAAGATAAATTTTTGGGTATGATAATTTTCGAAGAAATAGACTGAAGCAAGTTAGTAAATCTAAATGTCTTTATCATGTTAATGATTCTAATTTAGCAAATATGGTCTCGACATGCATAACAAAGCAAGTTCTAGAATTATCCTACTATGCAGTGATAACCCACATGAAGAAATAATAAGAACTCTAAAATTTTTGAAATTTTGCTCTTTAGGCTTAAAAGCTTACAAAAAATATGTATATATGTGTGTCAATAGGTATGCAATTTCATTCAACTTGAATATTTCAATGATTATGAAAAGCATGACTTAAAAACTAATTTTATTCTAACTATCATCCTTTTGCACACCAATTCAAATGAATATTCAACAACAACATATAATATTCATGGATAAATATCAACCAATTCAAAACATTAGCTAATAAAATTTATAATTAGGATTATATTAAGCTTAAAGAAAATCATCAAAAATTTAATAAACACATCCCCACACTTAAAGTTGCACATTGTCCTTAATGTACATAATATAAACATGTACGAAAGTGAGAGGGTTTCTTAGTACTTTCCTAATTATGATGATTTTCTGATGTCAGATCCATCAATGTTAAGCCAACATCCTTGAAAAATATAAACAAAAAGGATAAAAAGAAACAAAATAAGTGACATAACAGAGTATAAAATCCTATAAGAATATGAAAGCAAAAGTAAGATATTATCCAAATTGAAATAAAATTAAAACTAACTCATGAGTTGCCTCCAATTTGGCGCTTCTTTAACATCGGTAGCTCGACGTAACCTACACGTTGACATCATCCTGGATCAATAATCAGTGGCTTGCTTCCTTTTCTCCACAAAGCAATTTCATAGCCTGTAAACAAGCCATCTGTTTTAAGATAACAAAAAGGACTTAGTTTATCAAATTAAAAAAAATATGATTTCAATCAATAAAGCCCTTTTGAATAAAAAATTGTTAGTGAAAGAGGGAATAACAAAACTCCCTGAATTGTCAACTAGCTTAAACAGTTTGTCTTCAAGGAAGTGGGAACCTTCTGTACTTAAAGTCACTACCAACACCTCATCAATAGTTTCCTTACTTGGTTCCTCTACCAGTTCTTGCTCAGTCATCTTTATTCATTCATTCTTCTTCTTCTTGGATAGAGGCTTTTGGCTCATCCTCTTCCGCTATCTTCTACCACTTCTCTACTTCCTTTTCTTGGATGGAGACTTCTTCTTCATTTGGAAGCTCTTCTTGTATTGTCACTCTAATCAGGAAGCTAAGCCTTGCATTTCCTTTTCTCTCAAATTCGTGTTGCTTAGCTTTCATGTCAATAAGGAGTTTCGTTAATCTATTTGTAATACTTGCTTCCTCTTCTTTTACTTCCTTTGAGAGCTCATCTTCACTACTAAGAGTGATTGCCATTCCAAATTTGTTAGGATATGTTTCTTTAAGACTAGGCATATTCCTTAATTATTCGTTGGATAATATCTTTACCAACTGATCGATTTGATTCACCATATCCTATATACAAGCCTCTGTTTCTTGATGCCTCATGTTTGATTCTTAAATAGACTCAACCAATATATTTTTCAGCAGCAATTATCTCTTCTCCTTCTTCACTCTAAGATGGTTGGAAGCTCAGATTATACCCATTGTAACAAGTGAAGGTAGCCTCTTATTGAATTCATATTGACTAGCTACTCTCTCAATAAGGCATTCTATTAATCTGTCTATAACACTTTCTTGTTCCTCCGAAATCTCTTTTGAAATGTCCCTTCATTTATGAAGCTAACTCTTATCTTTTCTTCTCTCTCAAATTTGTGTTGGTCAGCTTTCATATCAACAATGGCTTTCGTTAATTTATCTTCCAAATTCGACTCGTTATATAGGATACTTGGTGTTGTAAGCATTCAATTGGATCATGATTATTCCATTCATAAATATAAGCATTGCTCCATTTTGAACTATACTTATTCCCATATACTACACCATGAGGTCGATAGCACATGTTCGGTCTCCTATATGGTAATGTCATAGTTTACAAACATATATTTTGGCTCCTATAAAAATATTATCCACTCCATCCTTCCATTATAAGTTGCGGATATGACAATGAATTGTAATTCCTATAATAAACCACAAACTCAAGATTAAGTAGAGAAATTCAAAAGATAATTAAATTAATAAGCCAAAAATACAATAAGATACAATAAAATAAAATAAAAAATAAATAAATACAAAAGCAAAATAAAAATAAAATAAAATAAAAACAAAGATAAAATAAAATAAAAAATGGCTAGAGAACTAGTATTCAGGCTTTCCTAATATTAACGTCCCCAATAATGGCACCAAAAACTTGATTGACCTATTTGTGATAGTCAATATTGTAATAAACCGCAAGTGCACGGCATAGCTGTAGCTAGTATCATCAAGTACGGTTTGATCTCACAAAGACTATGAGTACTCGTAATTGCCCATCCCCTGTTATCTAGCCTACGGATTGATTTTAGATTTTTAATAAAAATAAAATAAAAAATAAACAATTAAAGAAATAGGAAACGATAATAAATGCAAAGATAGTGGAATTCACTTAAAAAAGTATTATTATCATAAATTAGTATCTAGGTTTGAATCCCCTTAAACCTTTAACAAATTGATCTTTTATCATAAAATTGTTTTGATGATTTACTAGACCGTGGAGACTCCTATGGTATGCTAGGTGTTAATCTTGAGACTACTAATAACTAATCCTAAGGTCTCCAATCAAATTACTTAGGTTAAATCTTATAGGGTTGCATTACCATTTTTTGAATCCCTCTATTAGGTTTGACCTTAACTAGAGCAATTATGTCATCCTATCCTTAGGGTTGCAACCAACTCATAATTACATTAGATCTATTCACACTAGGGTTACTTAATCTCTATGTATGAAATCAGATTATGAATAAAACACGTAATCATATCACAATAATCAATCAAACCAATTGAATTAATAAAGGAATCAAATCATGACAAAGTATTAACATAAGATTCATTTAACCTAAATACTAACTAGAAGTTTAGTTACACATGGTCAAACATGAAATCAAACATAAACAAAAAGAAAAATGAATTGAAAACAATGGGTTCATAATTCTAAATCTCCCTAATTGTCTTCGATCGAATGTTCTTACAATGTAGAGGCTTGATCTTGTATCCTGACGAATATTTTGATGATTTCTTTATGATTCCAACTTCTATAGAAGAAAATCATCCCTTCTGGACATTCTCCACAATTGAAAATTGCCTCCCAAAGTCTCCTCTTTTCATTATCGACTGAAAA
This sequence comes from Erythroxylum ulei, assembly GCA_027564395.1. Taxonomy (NCBI): domain Eukaryota; kingdom Viridiplantae; phylum Streptophyta; class Magnoliopsida; order Malpighiales; family Erythroxylaceae; genus Erythroxylum; species Erythroxylum ulei. The sequence goes on along the minus strand of JANITX010000010.1, from coordinate 25,818,046 downwards.
CGTCATTTTATATAAAAATATTTGGGTTTTTAGGTTATACACGGGCATGCATGCGAACATGCATAATTGGAAATCACTGTACATCTCGAAAATGCACGGGCGTGAAAAAGTGCACGAATGTGCATGTTTGGGTTATGTAAATATAGTTCCTTGGAAAGCAAGTGTATTTACATATAACTTAATCTTCTTCCAGTTACTTTTTTGTAATGAAAATATTTATTATTAATAAAACAAAAGAGTTTGGTTTTATTTGTATAAGCATAATATAATTAGTCATAAGGTACTAAGATTCTTTTGTAAGTACTATACATATACATGAAGATTTATGGGAAACATGTATATTATTAGAATTTAAATTAATTGATTCACAGTTGAATAATCAAGTTGGTCACTTAATTATGGTTTAGATTGTAGTGTTACTATTCATCTCTGTGCAAGTAAAGAAGTTTACTTCTAGGGAATAATGAGTTTCATATCATGATAGTAGTTGACTATCGATAATGGCACTATTAAATGGATCTAGAATCACATATGTTTTTAAAGAATAAAGTAGGTCATTTCTTTAATCTTAAAACATACATTTTAGCATTCTTTTATTTCGAACCACAATCTTGATGAGTGGTGAACTCATGTATGTTTCATTATAATTCTTGATATGATCATAATGGATTTTTATAGAGCATCCATCCAGTGTCTGTATGCTGGAATTATTAATTGAAACATGTGCAGAATTATTAATTGAAACATGTATTAGGGAACATTCACTCAAATATAAAGTTTATAATGATATCATCACTTCTAGATGTTTTATGGAGATTGGTGATTAAACTGGCATCAGTTGTTTGATGGACTAGCTACCCATCAAGTCTTAACACCAAGATGAGATCTTGTGTGTTAATCACCATATAGAGTGAAGTAGGAGAACTAGAAGGAAAAGCCAATTAAGAGCAAAACGGTAATTTTACCCTTTATTGTGCAGATGGCTATAATATGGTTCATCATAGAGTTTGCAATTGGACATCTTATTTGAAACATGTGGTCTCATAATATTTAGTAATTCAAGAGTTCAGCTAATTGTCTTTAGTGGAATGACATTTGGTTAATAAGGTGGAATTAATTCTAATAAGACTAAATTAATTCCGGGCTTATTGGAGCTTAAATTATATAAATCCAATTAGATTCCCCACTTGGCTTCTAGAAAGGTTATTGTTGGACCCCGAACTTTTCTTGAAATTTTGAAGTGTAAATTGACATTAAATGAGGAATTTGTGGTGAATCATTTATGTGCAAAGAAAA
>JANITX010000010.1:25460384-25472092 GCA_027564395.1 Erythroxylum ulei | reverse complement strand
ACAATTTACATCCAACATATATAAATCTTGCAAGACCCCAACAATTAATCTAATCATGCTTAATCAAATAAAAAAAAATCAGGGGCCAACAAGAGGTAAGATCCCCTATAGGCATTCAGTAGAGCAGAGCATCAAGATGACTCTTCTGATAGTGCAAGCATATCTAAAAAACTACCTACATCTTCACATCAGGACTAGCTAAAGATTGCCCAATTGGAGAGTTACATTGGGCAAATCTTAGGGTGCAATATACCATTCGAGAGGGATAACAAGAGTTGACAGAGTGAGTAGCACGGTTGGAGGTATTAAATCAATGGATAGAGGAGGTACTTATCCTGATCATTAGACACTTAAGAGTTGAGATACCAACTCCATTAATGGGAGCCACTTCATCGTTATAGAGTACTCAATAGTTAGATTCTTTAACTACTACAAAGACAAAACCCCAATGTACTAGAGATATGAACACTCCCATCCCTCCAATAAAGGCAGAATAGCCTAAGATGCTTGATAAGGACATTGATTGTGTTTTCTTTTCCATTTTTAATGTATTTTCTTTTTTATTTTAGTTTGTCTTAATGGTTAGTAAGGGATTAGCCTTGATAAACTAATCTTGCATTGTTATTTTATTTATTATAAATATTCTAAATCATAATTTCTTTTTATGCCCATAATTGAATTTTGCTTTTTTTATTTTCTTTATATTTTAAATATTTTATTTTTGCAAGGATAATATTGATGGAAATCACATGAGTTAAACTTCTAGATTATAAACTGGGGAGGGTACTAGTTTACTTTACTTTTTTCTCCATATTTCAATTTTTTTGGGTGATTAGTTGTGTATATTGGGGACAACTTACAACTTTAAGTACAGGGGAAGGAGTTTAGTAACTTTGTTATGGATTTAATATTAATCTTAAGTAAATTTTTAATTTTTATTAGGTGATTCTCCTTTTCAAAGGTCTCTAATTTGTTGATTCATATCTTAAAGCATTTATATTTCTTATGAATTATTGAATAAATTTAGCATAAAAAAGGATACAAGCAAGATTAGATGGATTTTTATTGCTACATTTTGAATGAATATTTTCGTTATTGATTTGGACGAGAGTGCATAAGATTTTGCACATAGGAACCTATATTCATTACAAGAAATATGTATATTGGCTATATATATTTTTCCAATATTTTAAAATTTATAGCCAAAAGTAAGTATATAACTACGAAGTTTCTAAATCGTAACCTAATAAAGTAATACCTCAGAAAAATATTTTAAGGAATTTTTCAAAGATTATTAACTATGATTATTTTAACTACAAATTATTTTTTATTGCCATTTTTTTTAAGAATAGGCTACGTTTATATTTTGTTGTCAAAAATTATTAGCTATATTTGTTTGAATACAAATTATCTTTTGTAGCTAAAACAATTAAGGTTATATTTTTTTAGCTAAAAAATATTAACTATTTTTTTCACAAATAAAGTGGAATCATATTTTCTTTTTGACAAAGATACTTCTTAAAAACAACACATATATTTTGAAGGTAAATATGTAAGAATCTAATTGTAAAACCATTATCCAGGGTCATATTGTACTTGTGCACGGTATTTTAGTAGTTTCCATAAACTCTTTTCACTTCTCTAAAAACCCTATGAGGCCAGACCTCGAGCACTACGAGCTCCTTCTCAAACAACTCAAACTTTGACAATCTCCTCCTCCAAACCTTGATGGGTTCCCTCCAAATCTGCCCTCTGACCATCATAAACAAAACTTTCCTGTCTCAATCCCTGGAGGATATCCTCTTCAACACTTCAAACAATCTCTTTGAGGATTCGAATGAAAAGAACTGCGAATCTAGAATCTAACTCTCTGAAGACGAGTTTAATCTTGTGAAGGAAATCATCTGGGTTATTCTATCTAGGAAGACTGATTCCCTGAAAGCCAATTCAGTTCAAGCAGTGACAATTGGGGAATGCCACATATAAGTTAGGTTTTGTGAAGATAATGGGTTAGATTTTCAAGTTTCTTTGATCCCCTTTTGCCCTACCATGAATTGGGAGTTACATTCTCTCTTTTTTTTCATTAAATCAAGGACATAATTGAAAATTTTAACCCTTAGGTTTTAGAGAGTATAAATATGACCCTACTGTTTAGAAAATGTTTAAACATAAAACCATAATAGTGGAAAAACTGACGATGTCATCTATGAGTTGATCATATTAACTTATTTCTTTTACAGGCCCCACACTACCATGTTAGATGTGACCCACCATATTTAATTAATCCCAAAACAAACATATTAACTTAACTAATTAAAAATAATTGATCAAAGCCTAAAAAAAACAATCCCTTATCTTATTCCAGGGTTTGTGTCTGTGCATTTGGAATCCCCAAAGTTGTTAATAATCATTTGTAATCCCTAAAGTTGTAAGAGGCTTGCCGGAATCCCTATCACCTCCCTTACTGTATGGAATCCTTCAATCGCTCTCATTTGTAAATTTTTCTATTTATGTCGAATCTCCCAGTTTCCCTTATTACAGGGTCCAATTCATTGGATTGCAAGAGTAGTTGTTGCAAGCATCTTCATTTACTAGTCACTCTTATAGGTGAGCTTTTCTACGAATGTGTTCAATTGGTACCAAAACAATGGTAGCCTTCTTGTCCTTTTGATGATCTTCCCTCTTTAAACAAGTGAGAAGTTGGTTATTTTTTTTATGGGAATTATTGGTAGTATATCTTCCTCTGTCAAGATTTTTCACTTAAAATTATTGAAAAGATTGAAATCTTATTAAAGATGTTTTGAAGAATTAAAAATACATAATGACGTTATCCTCACTTTTGTGGATTTCACCTTGCTTAGAGGTTTTCTCATATAATTTAAGGTTGATTTCCTATATTAAAGTGTATTTGATTGATATTATCCCATAGTGGAGACAATGGAGATGTTGATCCCTTAAGTGTTACTACTTCTTTGAGCTTTTGTTTACATCGGAGGGAACTTCAATGCACTCATCTACATTGATCTTATTCTAAATTTTGGGATACGATGTCATATTTCTGTAGTCTTCTTTAAGTGTTATAAGGGACAATTTCTTCAGTTAATGAAAACAAAAGTCTAGATAGGACAAAATATTCGATTGTTCTTAAACTAAATGTAAAAATCAGGATTTCGTATTAGAATGGTAGGATCAGTTATGGAGTTTATGATTCTTAGAGGAAGTGGCGTGCCATTAATAAATGAGTTAAGGTTTTATAATTTAAGAGTGGAACAAACTGGGTTTTCCAATCCAAGTAATTCTTTGGTGTTAGTTTGAAAGAGCACATATAATGAACAATAATAGGATTAGAGGAAATGGAAATGACCGAAATGATTTGGCTAGAAGAAACCATAGTAATTGAGGTTGTATTTTGTATTGGAGGAAAACATGTGCCTCTAATACTATATTAAACACTGAGAATATATTACATGAAATAGTAAAAGTATTTCGAGTAAATACTATATGAAGATAAACATAAGGATAAAGTTAAGTAATTAAAGATAAGAAAAAAAATCTTTGTTACAACAAACAAGATTAGGATGTCATACAGAAGAGTTGAAGTTGTTTGAATACAGATGATTTGAAGTTGTTTGAATACAATTAACTGATATTGAAGTGACTTGTGCGATGATATGTTGCAAAAGTTAGGGCAGTTATGATTTATATTCATCACCAAGCACAGATTATTTTATATTTGACGTTGATGTTGTCTTTGTAGGAAAATTTACATTGTGATTTTCTTTAGTATGCAGATGGAATCATCATCATCGATTAATATAATAGTGAGTTCAAATTTAGGTAATGTTGTTTGCTATTATGGGTTAAAGACCTTATTAAGGACTTCATAGAATGATCATAATCACGGCCAAAGATTTTATGGATGCCCCAATTATCCTTTAATAATTTATTGTTATTTGATTAATGAAATTGAATATTAAACTTGTGTTTAATGTTTTTTAATTAAATTAAATGTTTTAGTTTAGGAGATGCAACTTTTTCATATAGCACGATGAGAATTTACCGAGAGAGTCATTCAAGTAATTCAAAAATTAAGGAATGAATTATCAATGTTAAAGAAAGAGTTTGAAACAAGCACAAATAAGGAGTTAAAGAACAAATGAAGCTATTCAAGGAGGACATAAATTTATTGAGAAAAGAGAATAAAAAAATTTATTGAGAAAAGAGCAATTGTAAATAGTTCCCTTGGATATACTAAAGAATCTTAGTAAGATACTTGCGATAGTAGTCTAGATGCTCTCAAACTTAATACACTTCTTTATAGACAAGTGTTTTATACCTATATGGCCCTCTAAGTATCAAAAAGCTATACTAAGAAATGAATAATGCACATTTAGATCATTTAGTTCTATTGAAGGGAACTATTTATATGGCCTCAATAGAAGTCAAGTAGCTAGTTATGTTATACATATAATTCTCTAGAAATCTTTAATGCCAATACAGGACCTATATGTAAAATACTGTGTTTCATATACTAGGGGGTAACATGTATGAAGGAGAAAATAAAAGTGACCACTTTTGAACATGACTTTAGAATAGTGGCACACAGGTGTCACGTTCAAAGGGCCTTTTATAGATCTTCCAAATTTTCTCCAAGTTAGTTCAATATTTTGCTCCATTTCCTTGAATAGCTAAAAATAAGACCTAAAATGAATATACTTCTCATTTTAAGTACCAAATCCTTTAAAATCATCCAAAATACAAGCAATATACCATAGAAACAGTGTTAAAAGTATTATATGACTGATACACATCACTAGACATCAAAAATATACTAAAATATATATATTAGATGAGGGGGAATAACATCAATCTCAACCTCAACTATAATCTTTGTAACTTGGATATTGAGGGTGTGAATCACTTATTCTTTAAGTTCTAATTGATATCCATAATATGATCATAAATCCAAAACATGTAACTTCAATTGCTAAGAAAATGATTATATGATGATACCATTGAGTGGGCTAGAAAACCACATCACTTAAGCAATGGTAGTTAAATTATCTTTAAAATTGCTTTTGGCTATTTGATTTATGCAATTTAGTAAGAAAGAAATTAAAGTATATCCAAAAATACCATACAACATCTATAAACCTTGACTGAGAACACCCTTAGCTAAATAACAGAGATTATAATGATAAGGGATTCACATATCCACTTCAATTTGGAGATGGCTTAAGAGTGGAGTATTCCTAATTCAGATAGCTAAGTTTAATAATAGCTTAAAGTCAAGAAGGCTAGGCAAGGATAATAACTATCAATGATAAAAGAAAAGCTCCAATCAAGATGATGTTAAACTTAGGCCAACACAAAGTGACAAAATGGAGCTACATTTTAATGGTGAGAGCATCAATTATAAATAGTTCCCTTCAATAGAACTTTGTGATCTAAATGTGAATTATTCATTTGTTAGTTGATAAGTGTGAATTGCATCATGTTTTAAAGCTTATTTTGATATGTATTTAATTGTTTATTCAATCGTTTAGTACGTGTTTAGGGTAGAATTGTGTTAGTTTGTTAATTATTTGTGTTTAAGTGTTTTTATAGGTAAGTACAAGTCTTTGAGCTTAATTATTATGTTTTTGAGGTACTTTGATGTGTTTGTTAGTATTTCAGGGTCAACATCGAAAAACGGAGAAGTTTCAGAGACATTCCGGCAGAAACAATGGCCCATGATTGTGGCACAATGAGCCACGATCGTAATAGAAGCACTAGAGCCAGGCTATGATTGTGGCCCATATGCCACGATTGTGACTAAAGCCTAGGACACAACCCGCGATCGTGGCCTGCCTCCCACGATTATGACAGAAGGCTCGTGTGTGGCCCACGATCATGGCCTGCATCGGGCAGACGTATAGACACTTAAAAACCTCAAGTTTTGAGGAAGTTTTTGGACATTTCAGACCCCAAAAAAACTCTAGGGTTGCCTAGAACACAAAAGGTATAAAAAGAATAAGATAAAGAAGAAGAGGGAGCTTTTGCATTAGCCACTTTTGAGAGAAACCCTAGAGAGAATTGTTGAGAGATTGAGAAAGAGAAGAAGGAAGAGAGAAATGGAGAAGAAGCTAACATCGTCGCACTTCCCGAATCAGAAGTTTCTGACGTTACTGCCTCCTGTCTCTGATTAGAATCGTATTTCCTATTATTTTCCATTTTTATTATTGTATTGAATTGGAAATAATAGTTTGATGATATGATTGTGAATGTTGAGATGTTCTATACTCACCTTTGGGTTTTTTTAATCTTTGGTTTAATAAAATCTGATTGTTTTATGTTTATTGGAATTATTGTGATTGATTTCTTTGATTGCATAATTTGGTAATAGACTGAGAGGGTGAATCGAATGAAAAATAATTAAATTGGCCTAACGAGAGTTAGGTGATTTAATAAGAAAGAGAAATTAATCAAATCGGTAATTGAGTTAAGACAGATCTTATATAGGTTCCCGATAGTTTATTGGACAACTTACAAATCTAATTAGGGTTTTGGATAGTTTGTAAATTGAGAAATTGCAATTTTCTATAATCTGATTAGGGTTTTCAATTTAGGGTTAATGGTTATAACTTGAGAGAGAGTAATCAACCCTAGGATCGTCTAGGACTAATAATTTGATAATTCAAATCGATTAGGTTAGCGTTAAAGATAGGTAAAAATTTGACTTTCTCTCAATTGATAGTTCCTTTAGGTAGATTCTTGAGTATGTGTTGCAACTTCTACTTTGTTAATATTTTTGTAATTGATTTTTGGAATTAAGTTGCGTGATTGAATTAATTTCTTGCCTTAGTTTTGTTACATTTTGAATTACTACAAATTGTTTTAGGCCTTATATTTTAGGATTAGATTATCCCTCCTTGGGATTAACACCTTAGGTACTACGTGAACGACCCGTACGCTTGTGGGTTATCGAGGTTATTAATTAGAACTTACACACATTGGAAAACCACAATTAAGTTATTGGCATTAGTTTAGTTCTTTAGTCTAAGGCTTTTTCACTATCTTTTGTTTAAAAAAATAAAGAAAGAAGTTAGGGCGTAAAGTAGAGGCACAACAAGATATCTTAGAATGAGAAATGAGACATCTAAAGTGCTAGATGCCAAGATGAAATGGAAAGAACAATAATGGAAGATAGATATTATAGGGAGCAAAGAACTTTTTTGAATTACAATGATGCATATAGTTGGGGAAGTAACGATCTTTATTGGAACATGTACACTCCGAGGTGGCAGCACCACCCCGATTTCTATTGGTCCAACAATGTAAGGATTCATTTCGAACGTCAAGACCTATTAGAACTTCAGCAAGATGAGTCCAGTTCCTGGGATTCTAAATTGGATAAGATCCTGGATAAGCTCATGGATATGGAAGAGGACCATAAGAGATTAGAAAAGAGAATTGAGCAAGTAATGAAAAATCATGCCACATTTATTCACAATCTAGATATTCAAGTTGTAACATCTTGTTACCCATGTTAAGGCTATAAAATTGCATTATGAAGAATTACTGACATGCACGTGAATAATGTTGTCATTCATGAAATAATTGTACATGCATTCATTGACATTTTTCTAGGTATAAGTGATTTTAGTGTGATTAAAGTGTGAATTTTTGATTAATTGTGTTACAAAATTTATTTGGTAATAATATTTATTATTTCAGAATTTTGGTGAATTTTAGGGAAGTTATTGAAAATTTGAGCTATTTAAGAATAGGAAAAATATTGAAATAAGAGACATATTATGTAGTGACAAATGGATCTATTAATGTGTGACATGTGGACAAAGAGTTAAGTGACAATTGTTTGCCTTACTTGGAAGACACATGTAACACATGCATTGGAGGCATATGTCAAGTCTTAAAAAGGTACACCTAGGCATTAGGAAAAACGTTTCTGCAGCTCCTTTCTTTGGTTTTACTGAAACCATCTACACTTACCTTCTTCCTTTGCCATCACCGAAACCCATTATTTGCTCTCCCCATTTCTAGAATTTCTGCTGAAGGAATTGAAGTGTGAATCAAGTAAGTAATGCTTTAAGTTTTATGATAGTGTAAATGATTTCTGTCGAGGTTTTAATATTTGTAACTGGATGCATGCGTAAAAGGTGTACATTTTCATGCTTGTGGATTGCTGCATGCGTAATTGGTGTTGATGCATGTGTAGGTGGTGAAAGAAAAAGCAAATTTGGCGACATGATCAACAAGATGAAGGATTATAGTCATTGGAATATGATATATGTTGTATTTTACCGAACATACATCTGTATTTAGGGCATAACTTGGTCTGTGAATATCCAAATTGGATGGAGTTTGATTTAGAGTAAACTAAAACATAGAACTACATTTTTCATGAAAGAATTGAATTCAAAATATGTCCTTAAGAGTCTAGAATTTTGTCTTGAAGTTAAAATAGATGTTCTATCAAGGTATGAAAACAGTTTATGGATTTTTTATTATAACTTGCAGGATACTGAACTAAAATGCATGATATTGGTGCTATTAGACTTTCAAAACATTGAGGAACATTTAATTAGTAGAAGATGTTGCCTAAATACCCCATTGTCGAGGTCAAAATGGTCATGCAAATCAGACCTGAAATCTGCTTAAGAAAAATCTGGAAAATTGATAGGTTTATGATTGATTTTATGAAGATGAAGAGGTTAAGAAAATTGATTAGAGTTTGATGATTTTATGAAAAACAAATTGGTTTGTGAATGAGTATAGAATGGTGGTGTGTTTGTGCTAAAGTGATATAGAAAAATTGAAATGAATTTGGTGTAAAAATGGAAATGAGTTTTGGATGAAAGAAGAAAGTCGCAATCGCAACGAAGCACGATTGCGACCTGAGAGGCTATTAAAAGGTGATTGTTTTTAGTAAACATGCTTTAGTATTTGAATGATATCTTGACCTATAGATGTCTAAATGAGGTTATTCGTAGTTCAGATTAAAGTAGAGACATATGTCTACAACTTTCTTGAAGAAGTTAAATTTTAATTCTATCTCTAAGACTTTCAAAATCTAGTATGAAATTGAGTCTTAATTGAGGCTGTAGTACTAACCAAGATAGAAATTATGTCCTGAGGTTATCAAAGAAACGGAATTAATGTAGGCCGAATCAAACAATGGTGTCTTCAAAAAAGTTGTAGTTCATTCTCTTAGCTTTCAATTGGTATTACGTTTGTAATTTTTGGATATCGGAGCTGAAAGATATGAGTTGTACAATTCGAGGGTATGATCAAGTACTAGCCAAAAGTTCAAATATACACAGTCTATGGTATTGTGAGCATAAATCGTATAATAATGAATAAAATTGGATGATCTCATAGTCATTAGAAACTTAAGACATGGGTGAACAATTTTCCAGAAGCAAGTGTTGCCAAATTATTTTATTTTCCTGATGATAATGAACATACAAAGTTGACCCAAAAGTTTATTGTTAGAAAAATATGAATTGATCAATTGGGTTATAAAATTAGTTTCACATTGTTTTATTATGGTCCCAACCCTAAGTACAATTATTAATGAGGGTTTTGATATATGAATGATATGGTAATAAGAATTCGATAAGATACCTGAGATTGTCATTGAAAATGTATTGTGCATTTTTGATATACATAGATGTGCATAAAAGCATGCTTATACATTTGTGCAAAAAGTGTGATATTTGCAAAAGTATGATATTTGTAAATCTGACTGAGCCCAATGGGCCAGTATCTGTATACCTATATGATAGGCACTCGGTCACAACAATAATAACGAATTTGGAGTCTTATATGCATCTAAATTTGTATAAATCTCTGTGATTACGAATATGTTCTGAATTTGTGATGAAAACATGATATGCCATGATAATGTGAGTATTTGGATTATACATGATCTGAATGAATATTTGTGACGTATGTGATTTGTGTGTTTGACCTGGGTGAAATCATCAATGATGGTTCGCTCATTGAGTTCGCAAATCTCATAAAAATTGCAACGTGCCTTTTCAAGTACGAAACAAGAGACTTAGTTCCTTAAACTAGATTAGAGGAACTTTTTGGATTTCATTATGGCTTAAAGGTCTGTCAGCTGACGTCAGAAGTGCTATTTTTTGTATTTTGTATTTTCTGTCAAGAACTTGTTTAGAGTTTGTAAAATACTATGTAAGCTTTTGTGAATGAATGCAATGAATGGTTTTAAAAATTTCTTGTCTTTTAATTATGTTAGTTGATGCCATATGTAAGTTGGATTTATTTTTGCTCTAACATTCCATTATCATAAGATATGTACTTGAATGTCCTTGGATGTTCGGGTATATACCTTATGGTAGTGGGATGCTACACAAGTGAGATAGCTTTCCTGTGAATTTTGTAAGAGAAGTGTGGAAGACTCTTTAAGAAATATAGAATTACTTCAACGAGAGCAATTTGACGCTATCACACTTAAGAATGGGGAAGAGTTAGAAGAACTAGTGGAACACCAAGTTGAACCCCACCTTATTGAATACCAAGAGACGAAGAAATAGATTGAAGCAAAGAATGCCCTTTTATTCACCAGTTCTTGATATACCATATGTGAACATGGAAAAATCTTGGGTAGATGTTTATGAAAAGAACCTTATCCTTTCGATTAATAATGATATGAATGATGTATTTAAGAATCTGAAAGATAGTAGCTCATTCAGGATAATTGATGTGTTCGAATATTATAAAGAACAAAAGGATGAAGAACAGATGGCAACAGACATTGAGTTTAAAGAAGCTATGAAAGTCTCTGTTCATGAAGCGAAAGAAGCAGAGGAGACAAAGGTGATTAAGGAAGAAAGAGAGCAACTCACCTTCTTATAGAACAAACTATTAGATTCGATGGAAGATTTAGGGATTTTTGTTATTCCTTATTTTTTTGACAGTTCATTAGAAAAAAGAACATTATTGAGCTTAATTGGTTTTCATAATGTTATCAATATTGTCCTTTTAATTATTTTGCAAACTGTAGCTTACTTACAGGCTACAAAATCGATGTTGAAAAAAAAATTTAGAAGCAAGCTGCTCATAATTGATCCTAGTTGAGTTTCCAAGGATAGAGCGTCGAGCTATCGATGTTAAAAGAAGCACTGTATGAGAGGCAACCCATGGACTGTTAAATTGATGTTATTTCCTTTAATTTTAAGATAGTTGAATTTCGTAGTTAGATTATTTCGTTTCCAAATAAAATTGGGAAGGCATAGGACTTTGACATGAATTTGATGATCGATGAGGTACACAAAGAGAGGTGAAAGGGTCGTAAAGAGTTAAGAAGTGATTTCGGAAAATGGAGAAGGACAAAAAAATTATTGGTAGAAAAAGTGCAGGCCAAGATCGTGGCCTGCGGTAGGGTAAAAGGGGGACTTGCGATTGACATTATCAATTTTTACCATTTTACCCTCCAATCACTTATATATTCATTTCTAACTTTACTTTTTCACTCACTTTCATTTTTATGAGTGAAAAATCAAGAGAAAGGAATGTTGGATGCTGCTTCGAGAGGATCTTTAATTGACCTCACTGCGCCAGAAGCTTGGGCACTTATTAAAAGGATGGCTCTTAACCATCAATAGTATAGTGTCCGTGATTCTAGGAGTGTTCATGAAGTGGGAGCCTTGACGGCTCAAGCAAAGAGAATGGAAAGCCTA
>JANITX010000010.1:25404580-25415337 GCA_027564395.1 Erythroxylum ulei | reverse complement strand
GAGAGACTGTAGAGCCTTGTAGATTCAGATTGGCGAGAGAAGCTATGGCTCACAGGTCGGTCAGCTGGGATTCTTTTAGATGACCTCTAGTTAGGACTGTTGCTTTTGTCTTGATTGTATGTAGTTGTTGTATCAAGTTTTTAGAGGATTGCACAGATAGATGAAACTAACAGTTTGTAATTACTGAGTTTGATAATATGTAAAGGAAACAGTTTGGTTTTAAAAAGTTGCAATTTAATATTAATGTTCGATTATTGTGATGCCATGTGGAATTTAGCGATGTTTGTCTGTAGTTCTCTCTTATCGTAGGATATATACCGAAATGACCTACGGGTGTTCCGTTAGGTACTCTACAGTATGGGAGCGCTACACTCATAATTCTTTGATCTTGTCTTATTGCGATATCTCAATTGTTAAATTGTTGTGTTCCATTTTAATTTACTTGTGTTGATTTGGGAATTTTATTTTCATTCAACCCTTACTTAATTGTTTAATTTTCTAGTTATCTCTATTTTCATTTAAGTCATGTTTTTACAACCTTAGACAAAGTTAGGATTCGATTAGTTCACTAATTCCTCGTGGCATCGACACCTCATATACTACCCTACGACTCGTGCGCTTGCAGAATATTGAGGGTTTTATAAGATTAGAACTTAGTCAACAGAAAACAAAGTTATGCTTTAAGTTAAAGTAAGAATAGGGTTAAGTAAAAGGTTAAGAACCATCTTAGCTTTATCTTACCAACCACAATTCAAATATTCTTCAAAAATATTTTTGAACTAAGATGATTGTCAACGTTAGCCTTATAACTATTGATAATTTGCTTGGGTTCAAATAGTTGGAAAGGATAAGTCATATAATTGCATCATTGTTATAGGTATGCTAAATTCTCATCCTTATTGATATAAGAGAGGTTCAATCAATAAAAAAGATTTGTTACCAACCTTTACAAAGTTCCTTTACCCTTTAGAAAACCCTAATTTGATAATAAATCACTGCTCTATGAAGAAAGGCGATTGTGGACTTCCCTTACCCTTCAAATATGAATATGAGAGAAAACCAAATCGAGCAAATAAGAGTTTTACCCTTCAAATATGAATATGAGAGAAAACCAAATCAAGCAAATAAGAGTTTTGAAATGGGAAAAAATATGGAATTTAAAAAAATAAATTAGTATTGCTAATTACAACAAAGATTGCTGAGAAAATCAAAAGAAACTAGGAATTATAGAGAAAATGAGGGAAGCATAGAAAATTTAGACTTGAGAATTTGGGTAGATAGATTATTTGAGTAAATGGGTTATTTTAGTCAAATGGATTATAATTTATGGTAAATGTTAGGTCCAATCCATATAGGTATCCACTTGTTCATAAAGTGTCATATTAATATTCAATTGTCATGTAAAAAGTGTGTTTTGTTAACAACGTCAACCAAAAACTAGCAAATTTAATATGTTTACTTGAGTTGTACAAGTTTTAAAAGGTTAATCACTAAATTGAAATTTTAAAAAAGCTAATCAATAAAATATGTTTGGCATTTTTTAATTCATTGTTCCTTATTTTTTTTATCTACATTCTTCACGCTATTATCTAGATATATTGCTTTCATCCTTATACTTCATTTGATTTGCTTTGCTTTCTTCTTCGCAAATTTTGCAAAGATTTGGCCTAATGTTATTTCTTGAATTTTTGTGGGTGCATCACGATTCCTTCTTATACGTAAAAGAAACAAATTCTCACTCTTGGACATTGCCATTTTCCACCAAAATACGTTCAAATGCCAAGGGATATGACAAAATGTAACAATTTTGACTATTTTGTGTCAAAAATATATACAAAGACTAATCTTATCTTTATTTCTACATCAACAACCCCTAAACAATTGGATTGCTGTGCCTCACTCCCAATACAACCAACCTCACCGCACTTTGTAGGTTACAAAGCGCCTGAGCCTGACATTAACAAGCTAATTGGTCAATGAAGGAAGAAATTTCTTCAAAAATAGGTAGTCTCTTGGACCTAGAAGGAGCCCAATCATTGATTGCTTGCTCAAGCCCTTTGAAGAAATCGATGTCTTCGAGACCTAGTGCCAACAGGTTGGTTAGTTCCTTAGGGGGCTCTCTTGATTCAACTTCCATAAGAAGTTCTTGTGCTCTTTTGATGGCCTTGGTGTCTTTAGAACCTGGAAACTGACCTTGGAGTATATGTTCGATAACTGAACGGGTCTCGTCGTACCGCGCTTGCTTGATCAGACATAGTGCTAAGTTACAGGCCTTGTTGGAGTCGGCATCTATCATCTGAGCCTTTCTATACACCACCTCCGCCGCCATGTAGTTAGATTTCTGCATATAGGCCCATGCCAAGTTTCCCTGAAACACAAACGTGCAATATAAGGTCAATTCACATATTATAAGAAGCCCATCAGCTTGTGATTTTCTTTTACACGATTTTGTGGAATCCAACAATTAACTGGCAGCCGTTAATAGTTATTAGCTGGTAGCTGAATCATTCATACCAAAGCAGTACGAGCTATAGGACGAATTGAGCAAGTTGGGGTTATTACTAACTAGTCAGAACCGGGAAGCCATGCCAAAGAAAGTGCAAAATGAGGCATGCACTTAATGAATTATTGATAAATATATGGTTATATAAGGAGAAATGATCGTACCAATAACCTGGAAGTCTCTTGCTGAATAGTAACCTGAAATTTCTTGCCGTGAGAGCGAGCGGTTTTGGTAGATTTACCATTGAAGGCCTCTCCCAGGTATATCAATCTTAGCTTCCGCTTCAGTAAATCAATCTGTTCTTCTACCCTTCCGCATTTCTACAAACCCGTCAAAATATGAATTATCTGAATTAATTTTGAAAGGAATTATTTAATTAGTTAAGAAAATAAAAATTTCCTTCTTTTTCTTAAAATAATTGGAACTGATGAAAATATTCTTAATTGATACCTTGTACAAGTCGATGAGGACATTATCGAGCGACCCCTGAGCATTTTTAGAGCAACGACCTCTAAAAGATTTGATGGCTTCAATAGCTTCTTCAGTTCTGTACATTTGTTTCATCACGCCGGCCATGTCTTTAAGAGCGCTGTCAACTTTATCTCCAGCGTTTATTGCCTTCCAAAACCACACTATCGCTGCTTCGGGGTCCTTTTCCACTAGCTGAAACATTCAATGAAGTACCATAATATGCAAATTACAAGAACTTTTCTTTACCAAGATCCAAAGAACTTTTTGTAAGAATTAGTGGATAAATTGCGTCAAGATCAATACATGAATATCAAAACATCTGACTAATAAATTAACCGTGTACTTGTAGCTGAAACCAAAATATTTAGGAAGTTTAATAGTATAACTAAAGCTAGGGTATACAAATAAGGAAGTTTAAACAGATTTAACATAATTAGTAACTCTCTCTTAACTTGATCAGAATAGGAGAATGTTATATTAATTTATATATGCGTAAGGATAGAATGAGATTGGTGATCAGCTAATATCTGTACAGTAAGTCGAACATTAAGGATCAATAAAGAAGCTAAGTACATACACATGCATGATGACGTCTCCTACTTTCCTGCTTCACTTAAGTTTAATTATATGTATATTACGCCTTTAACTAAGTTAGAAACATCGATCTTTGTTTAATTGTTTGAGCTTACAGTATTCAAGAGAAAGAAAGAACAAATTAAGATGGAGAAGACAATAAGAAGAAGAAGCTACCAAGTATATGTTATTAGTTAGTCAAACTGAATAAGAAGTGGATCAAAATACAAAGCAAAGAATGTAATTACGAAAAGAAATTAAACTACCTGTGCATGTTTGGCTTTAACATAAGGACCATCGCCAGAAGGAACCTTGTGTATAACATGGAAAAGATCTTTCTCTTTCTTGCTTGCGCTCTTCATTGGGCTAATTATTCCTTCCATTGATACACTTCCACTCCCTCTTTCTTTCTTGTTCTCTCTATCCAACTACCAAATTATCCTACTCTTCGAGTCCTGACACAACTTCTTTGCAAGGAAGGAGAATAGGAACAGGAAAACGTGGGACCAAGGTGCAATTGAGATAAATACGTTAGATATATACATATTTATACATACATCTATTTCTCTTTGAGGTGTAGAGACGTGAACTTGGACGGGTTTGCGTCTCTGTTAAGTGTTAAGCTCGGATCCTTGCTAGAGCTTCAAGATTCAATCATCCACGTCGGTCTGTCGCATTATGAATGGCACACGTTTCGTTCAGTTTTTGGTTTGGGTTTGGCCTTCGTGTTGCCTCTCGCAGCCTTAATTTGTCATTAACTTGGATAATTAGGAGTAGAATAATTTATGGAAATAAAGAATACATACACTATAGCATACTTATTAATGAGTAGAATAAAAGCAAATGTATATTTTAAATTTTAGTGGTAAAATAGTATTTAATAAATTCACCTGCCCAGAACAAAAAAACGATCATTGTTATGTCATAATGACAGAAATGTGGGAAAAGTGACGACAAAACTGGTGGTGGATAACAAGGATACTGCCATAGTGAACCTGGACATCAGGGCAGTCCGGGTTCAAATACCAACTTTAAGCACCTTTTGGTTAATCTTATTAATTAGAATAAGACATTTTCAGGCAATAAACACAACATGTTGACTAATGTAAATTGCGATACGTTCGGTTTCGGTACAATAAGAGTAAGCTCCTTACTGCTCTAATTGAATCTTAGGTAAGTTATTTATAGTTGCTAATTATACATCAATTTCTGTTACTGGATTTTTGCAATCTGATTTCTTACGAAGCTTGTTTTATACAAAATGATGTGAAAAAGGAAAGGAGGGCACTTTCGGATGTTTAAGATTTTTTCTTGGTGAAGAACGTGTGGCGTGGCCCGTGCACTGCCACTAGCCGAGTGCCTTCGTTTTAGATATAATCCAAGGAATTTTGCATGGTCAAAATTCCCAACGTTATAGGTAAACACGCACAAACGAACCTGGACAGCTTCTTGGAACAAGACCAGATGTACTTTTCCAGTGAAGTTGTTAGTTTCGTTTCATAGTCTATGACTGCGTCAAAACTTGCATTTGAATTGTCCCTTATCACAGCATAAATATACGAACGACTCTTGTCACTTTAATTGTTTTAATTCATTTCCATCGTCCGCTGCTCATAATCAGTACAGAAAAAGGGTGACAAGTGCTCCAGAGGTTCTGGTTGAAATTAGTTTTAAGGGATTTTCCGTTGCCAAAGAAGATAATCTACTAAGAAGTTAATTTTCTAATTGTTTAAATTTAAAATACTTGTCAAGATTCCCCAAAAGTTATTTTTTATTTTTATTTATTAAAAAGCTATTGCTGTTAAGGTTTATCTTTATCTTCTTCCCGTTTTCTCAAGTCTCCATTTTTTACGGGGTCCTCTCTTTTCTTTTCTATGTGACTCTTTCTGAACATGTTTATAAATCCTCTTTCTTCTATGGGAAAGGAAAAGAAAGATTGAAAATTAGTGCCTACAGATATATACACAAAAAGTAAGTGTGTATATATATTCTACTACTAAATACACTCTTGTATATATGTATACAGGAGACATGAGAAGGGCTTAGTGAAATATGTCATTCAACAATAGTAAGTAGCCTTGAGAATTCAAGAAGCGCAAGTTTAATATAGAAACTAAACTTGTAACGCAAAAAGAGAAAATGTAAAATTAAACTAATAGATGAAGTAACTATTTTCCAAACATTAAAGGATAACAGAATTATTAGGTACATTTCTATAAGTATGACCAAATATTCTTCTACCAAACAGGAAAATCAATATCCCAGTTAGAACCAAAAACCTCCTCCTAAACATGTAAATTCAAATTCACCTGTATCCTAAACTTGCAAAAATTTTAGGTCCTACATGCCTAGACATCTATTGCAATGATCTTAGATTAGACACCTAAGATCTCTATTATTAGTTCATTCATTAAAACCTTACTGTGGTTATCATTATAGGAATTCGTTCGAAAAGAATTCGCATATCCTACTTAATGCTATGTAGTTGAAATGGCAGGGATTGCAGATTTTATTGCACAATCCAAACGAAACAAATGCAATATTTTGTTTAAAGGAAAACTAGTAGTTGAATGGCTCTGCACAATGGGCACCGTATAACAAAGTTTTAAGAATAATTTAACAATAACACGGAATTAAAGAATAATTTAACAACACGGAATCTAAGAAAGTCTAATAGTACATAACCTAATACCTAAATGGTAAAGAACAAAGTTCAAAAAATAATTGTTAAATGAAAATAAAAAAGGGTCCGATTTAATCAAATACAGCTATATAATAATAAAATAATCAACTAAATATGGACATGATAATCAAAACTCAGAGGGTGAAATCTCTCCTTGCTATTTGGCTAAATGCAAAAAACCAAAAGAACAACCTTGCCCACATCCGCACGACAAGAAAATTAAACACAACCAACTGCCGAAATCATAAGCCACATTTCACGACGTTCATAACAGTATTGGGATAAAATTCAGCCAACTGGCCAAGGCAAGCATTTAGCTAAAGCAAAAAGAGAACTTATCCATCAAGATTGCCTGCCACCACCCCTTGACCGACCTCCCATTCTTCCACGGCCACGGCCATACCCTCTGCCTCCACCTCCACCTCCACCTCTTCCCCTTTCATATCCAGTACCTGAAAAATAGTAGCATAATAACAAAATTAGTGTAATAATCAATGGACAAGCATCTGCACAAAGAAATAGCATATATGAGTCGCAGTGAAATTTGGCATCAGGCAAGCTTACCACGGTAACCCCAACTTCTGCCTCGCCCACCACCACGGCCCCAGTTTGAATACCCTCCGTTATCTATCAGAAAAAGTGAGGAGTAACATGTAACAAGAAGGTTAACTGTCTTGGATAAAATGATTAAAACTTAATGCACAGAAAGGAGATGGGCTAAGTGGCATGAGGGAATAGAAGATGGAGTTCACAATGTTTCACAACTCAAAACATCTATAACTTATACCTTGATAATTACCCTGATAATTCCCATAGCCATACCCACCCCTACCACCCCAACTTCTACCTCTCCCTCTTCCACGACCACGTCCTCGGCCATATGAATCTAACAATGGAAGGAAAAAATCAGTATCAAAACAAATGTATACTAAACTAAATTACCAACTCATTTTCCTAGCACCTTCATAAACAGCATCGTAAGGGATGCGTGCTTGTCTTGGTTGTTGCTGCTGCTGATACTGCTGATATTGTGCCTTTGGTTGTTCCACAGAAGATGGAGCTTGATAACTGTGAAACAGTTATTCAGAAACCATATTAGCATTGTAGTTGTCAAAGCAGAATGACCTCAAAATTTATGAATAAGATTAACTAAATTGATAGAAATTAACTGCAGATGAAACATCTAACTAGATGGTAGCTAAATGCTTTAAAAAATATTCTTGATCAACATTTCCAAGACAATAGCAATTCAGCAAAAAGAAATAATCAGCAATTTATTATCTATTAGCCTCCAACTGTTCAATTTGGCAAACAACATTTATTAATTAACTTACCCTGGAGAGTTTTTGTTTAACTCTCTAAAAGACAGAGTAATCGAAATCATGGAGACCTGGCGCGTCTGCTCCACACTGAATCAGTAAACAACACCGAGCCACCAAGATTATAGCCGCATATAGGAAGCTAACGAGTCTATACAAAAAATGTTCTGAACTTACGGTACAAGCCCCTCTTCAATGGGTTCCCAAACATCAGTTATGCTTACTGAACTGGTTGCAGTGTCTTGATGCAATTGGGGATTTCTCCTCTGTACAGGACACACAAAGTGATCATAAGATCGCAGTCTTAAGAGAGACAAAATTGAGAGAACAGGTTTTGCTCTATATATCAGTGCATAGGTATGCATGTAAGAGAGAACAAGTACTATCAAAAGAAATTGGTTTGAAATCCATATTGACCTTTATACTCTCTGCAATGGAAACTGTTTTGCTGATGGCTTGTCCCATTGCTTTCAAGACTATCTCTTTCACATGTTTCTCCTGCAGAACATTACACAAAAACATTGTCGTACAAAGATGAGAAGTTCTTACATCAATAATATGAAATACACAAGTAATAACATTTAACATCATGTAAGGCCTGAAATTTAGAATGCAACATAAAAGTTTGTTATTGCACTCAAAGCATCAATCTTCAACAAAAAGGGCAGCAGAATACCATCATCACTATCAATCCATTAAGCACATATCAGAAATATGAAACAATCGTTGCATTAACAAGCTTACTACTATATATGTTAGTCGACCCTTACAAAAGTTTGAAACATTTTGAAGGACCATCATCTATAAAATATCCAAATTGCAAAGCAGAGTTCTGCCACTCACCATTAATGCTTCTAGAATACTTCACAAACTATAGAATTCAAAATCATACAGATTTTACATCTTCCACATTGAATCAGCAGACAACCAAGTTCATTATTAATTACTTAATCATTCCATCGTAAGTACCCCAATAATCTAACAGAAAAGTTAGTCTAACAGTTAACTCACAACAGAAAAGGTGGACATATCTCACAACTGAACGAAAAACGCAACTAATTAGTCCTTAAAAGAAAATTGCAGAAACTAAATCCCAAAAATCAAAGAGCGCACACAACCACATCAGTGAAACAGCAAACACCTAAAACAAAAAAAAAAAAGAGAAAAAGGCAAACCCAGCCTTTACAAATCAAGCAGACAACAATTTAACTCTATTCCTTTTTTTTTTTTTGGCAAAAACAATTATAAGAAGTGAAACCTCAAACGTGCAAAATGTCAAATATGAGTGGCATCTGCGCATCTGCAGAGAGAGAAATACAAATGTGGAGTACCTGAAGAAGAGAGGTAGCGTAGCTGATGTAATTTCTAATAGGGCCAGCAGAGGTGATTCGGATCTCGTTCTCGTTTATCGGCGATTCTGGCTTGGGTTTTTCCACTCTGGTATACCTATCCATGGTTATGGGAAATGGATTTTCTACAAACACCAAAATATTAACACACACAAAGAACAGAACAGAGAAAGACAGAGAAACCCTTAAAACCCTAAGAGCTCAGTCCAATAACTGTAAATAAAACCACATGCCCCACCAACTTCTCTAATTTTGCTCTTTCCCCTCTCTTCTTTCTTATAACTCTTTTAAGAATGTACACATGCCTCCGCGAAATTTTCCTTTTTGCAATCCATACCTGTCGTTTACCGTCAGATGGCTGGGTGGCTATTGGGATTTTGTCTGAAGTCTGAACTATAACTATCGCGTGTCAGAAGATTTCATGTTTTTCTTGGGCCTAAGTAAGGGAAGATAAAACAAATGGCCCAAGCCCGACTTTTACTACAAAATTCTGTTGGACGACCAACGGTGCAAGATGGTACGGGAACACGCGTTACTCTCATGCCTTATCAAGAGAAATTACTTTCTTTTATCGCGAAAATAAAAACAGGGGAAAGAACGAGCACAAATGAATTCATCCAGAATGGTCAAATTTTAGTAACTTTCATGCAATACTTTCTGACATATCTATCATCATCATCATTTCTATCTGACTCGGAATTGAGACAGATTCTACAATTGGGTTTACATATAAATGGGTCGACATCCCGTACAAAATGTTCATGATGATAATTGATATAATTTGGTTCTCCATTAGATTTGAAATAATGGATAGGAAGATTAGATTTACCTTCCATATGTTAAAATAAAGGTTGGATCAGAAATATTGGCTCAAAGGTAGAAGGTTTGAATAGATCTTCATTGGGCTTTGCATAGATGGACTTCACCGTTCCATCGTTTAATGTCCTCAGAATCAAAGGAGTTGTGATATGAAAAGAGTGTCGATGAGGCGCGTGAAACACTTTTTGGTAATTGGTGATCCATTTGATAGGCATCAACTTTTCAAGGTCCCGTGATGGTAGTTGCTTCGGGATTTGGATGATAGTAGTCTGATCATTGAAACGATCAGCAACCATGTAAAGGGCATCCGAAGTGGAATTGGGAAAGTTGAGGTCCAAAATATAATTCTGTAGAAGATAAATCATCTAGTGATGTAAAGTAGTCATAATGGCATAGGATCTTGATCTGCTCCAGTGATTTGGATCTGAACTTATAAATGTTCAAACAATGTGAGATCATTCAACCTGATATTGAAATAAGGTGTTATGGTCAGAATGATACTTCCATTATTGAGCATTGTCAGCAAGATACCAATTAAAGCATTCTGATATGTTGTATAGGTAGTGTCTAAAAGAGATATTCAAGTTGTAGTATGTATTCCCTTTCTTCCATGAAGTGTGAGAACAAGTCGTATAGCTCCAACATGAAAATGTGTATGATTGTGCTCCCTCCAAAGAGAGATTAACTCTTTAGGGATTTCAAGCTTTACCTATTGTTCTGTTGTTGTAGATCTGAGACCACACTGTTCTGATCTGGAACTCTGGATGATTTCCTTGACTTTAGGCCTAGAGGTAGACAAAATAGTACGAATACTTCTTGCCCAAGAATGATCATGAGAATATATACTGTACGAACTCAACAAAGGTAAAGAAGACACATAAATACGATTTTCTACAAGTACATGAATACTTTCTACAAGATTTAGCACACACTTTACACTAGAGGATAGACTAGACATAGACAATGTTGGATCTTGAATTTTTCCTAAATGTCTTATAAATTGCTTAAATAGTTATTTATGTTTATTTGTTGGTTTAATT
>JANITX010000010.1:25363219-25373764 GCA_027564395.1 Erythroxylum ulei | reverse complement strand
TATGCATGTGTTTGATTGTATTTGGGTTCCGGACAGGAGGTCCGATGATTGTGTTGATGGATTTGAAATATTGAAGTTCTTTTTGTGTATGAATTGATGGTATTTAGACATGTGTGGGATTTTTATGGCAAAAGAGAATTAAGATTTTTTTTAATGATGAGATATGAGACATGATAGAATTTGAAGAATTAAATGGATTGAGGAATTGGAATTGACGAATTTCAAGTGGGACGTTGAATTGTTTTGAATGATATTGAATGAAAAAAGAATTTATACTGATTTGGATTGGTTTAGACCGAGTGTGTCTTGAGTTTCCAACGCTAATTTTTTTTCTAAAGTACACGTTTTCGGATGTCGAAGTTAAGAGTTCATCCTTAAACATTTTTTTTCTTTGATTCTAAACCCTTCGATTTCTTTGGTTTCCGCACGCATTTTCGATTCCTTCGCTTTTTGATTCGTTTTGATTTTCTTCGGATTTCGCTCACTTTGACTTTCGCTTTGTTATTCGTTCTTTCGCTTTCACCCCTTTTTGTTTTCGATTTTTTTTAATTCTGAGGTTGGGTTCCGGAAACAGGATCCAACAATTACAACTTTGACAGTAGCACGTCGTAACGCTACCCAAATAAACTAGACCTACAACTATAATAGTAGTGAGTCTAGGTCGATCCCATAAAGAGAGTGTGTAAAGCTTGAAATGAAAATAATCAATGTTTAGGTGTTTTTTTTAGGGTGGGGGCGGTGGGCTTGGTTGGTTTAATAACAAAATAAAATGAAACTAAATTAATGAAAACAAATTAAAGAAAACATGCAAAAATGATGAAAATTATGAATTCGTTAAGAATTCGGTTCTTTGGTTCAATCTTGGCCTACACCCAATTAAACATATTTCATTAATTTGTTGTTCTTTTACCTCTCTTTGAACTATTAATCATAGATTAACAACAAGCTCTGTTAACCTCGATTTTTCCTTAGGTCATGTTTAATTAAGAGACGTTTGTTAATTAAACCTAGCCACTAAATAACCTAGGATGCAATCTCTAGATTTAATTAGACAGTCGTATTACGAATTAGAAAAACAAACCAATCTAAGCTACATTCACATACGCTTGGTTCATTTAACCTAGGTTATATTATCCCTAATGAACATTAGTTGCTTCAAATGAATCTTAAATATAAAAATTACATATTATATTGAAATTATAGCTATGGGTTCATACACAAACAATCAAACGATAACAAGAATACAATCATTTATACACAAAACCTAAATCTATACGCATAGGATAACACAATCAATTCTTAAAGAGAGAAAGAAACAAAAAATACTAAGAAGAAATGCTTAACTAGGTTATCAGTGTCGATGTCACCTTTAAACTGACGTCGGGATGCTAGCTCTTTATGGGTCTCCAAATGGATGAAGCTTTGCCCCTTCTCCTCATCTTCTCACGAACCTTCACTTTTTTCCCAAACGAAAACTAAAACATTTCATATATGTGTCGTTACCCACCATCAACTTTTATATTAAAAAAACTAGGGTTTTGGTGAGCTGGCTTAGCCTCAACCCCATGACTCACACCCATCACACCACTCTCATGCTCATGTTGTACATCGCACGGCCGTGAGACATGCTTACGATTGTTTAATGTCACCATCTTCACTTTCATGCTATATCTTGTAATCTTCTTCTTATTCTTGCTCCATGAAGACTATAGAGCTTGAACACTAAAAAGATGGCCCAGCGAGTATGCTTTCGGGTCACTTTAGCTTCTTCGCTTTCGAAATGTACCTAAAATCAAATGTGAGCTAAAGTGAATATCTGAAGCATTTTCATATAAATAATCACTAAGTATTATGGAATAAATGCATAATCAATTAAGCATATAGCTATTTACCCCCACACTTAGCTTTTGACCGTCCTCAGGCAAAATATCAAATTTAAGATCATATACCCAAAAACATTTACTCATTTTCCATATTTCCTAAAAATGGATAGCCATAAGCAAAGATGAATAACTTTCAAAAACCATAGCAAGAACTTAACATTCAATGTTTTTACTCATGATCAATCAACATTCATCACCTTTAGAAACTGAGTAATCTAGAGTTAGACTTGCAAATTATTTCAATTCTACACCACTAAGGTTCACATGCATAATCATGAATCAAAGGACTTTTCAAGTTTGTAATGTGGGAAAAGGTTAAGGTGAGATATATTTAGATAGTGTAGTGCAAAAGTCATTAAAGCTAGTGAAACAAAAAAACACTCAATATACCATCAAGTGCAAAAACCAACATTCACTCACAATTGTGTACATCAACTATGATGAATGCAAAAACCATGTTTCTTAACACAAATTTAAGCTCTCAAAAAAGTTGATCATAAACAAGACTTTGTAACCATAGGGAGTGACCATTAAAAGCAACATCCATCTCATATCCAACATACTCAAGTAACCCATTCAATTCAACTTTAGAAGGAAAGATTACTCATAAATAATTTTGCAACACATATGCATTTCCTCCTTGATGCTTTTAATTAAACATATGTATATATATTTCTTTTTCTTTTTCTTTTCAGTTTTTGGTTTTTGGTTTTTTCTTTTATTTTCTTTTTTATATAAACATTGAAAGAAACTACATCAACATGGGAATTTCAATGATAAGACATAAATTGGCATCCCAACAATTATAACCATCCCACACATAAGCGTACCCCCACACTTAGAATTTTGTACATCCACAAACTCAACGATCACAAATGCTCCACTAGCTTTATGGCTTGGGTAAGATATTCGATTACGCTTAGAACATGTAATGTGGTTAATACAAAAAGAAAGGTTAATAAATCTCAAAGGGGTTTATTAAAAGAAAAATCATATAATGGGTAAGCTATTTGGCTAATGTAGTTTAGAAAAACAAAGAATGCCTAATCATTTTCATGTTAATGCATATGACAACAATGTGTTGTCAAATAGAAATTTAAGGAAAAGTCAGGATGTACATGTCATGAAGGTTACATATACAAAAAAGACAATGAGACTGTTTGTAGCACCCTAATACCCCCTGGGAGGATATGTGGATGCCACACAAGACAGTACAAACAAACTAAAATATTTCGCAGAAGCATAGCATTCAAAAAATAAATATTTCCAAAACATACGAACATTTCACACATGCTTTTTCAGAATCTAAAAAAAACATACAATACATATCATAATTTCAGAAACCAATCTGAATTAAAGTTATTACAAACCTTCAAAAAAAAAAATCCAAAGTTATGTACAAGCCCAAAACAAACTCAACAAAATACATTTTTGAGCAATACAAAACTTAGACTCCTTTGGTCAATGCGGTTGACTTGTCCCATTCCTTAAGTCCTTCTCTCCGAACCTACATGGGGCAAATCCACCATGCCAAGCATATAGTTTAGTGAGTAATAATTAATCTATACATAAATTGACAACTTGTCACATTGAATCATATAACAGTATCAACGTGCATTCAAAGATTTCTTTAATAGTAAGTCGAACAGAATGCATTTCAGAACAAATTTTTGTAAATAATAGAACTGCATAACACAAAAGGGTATAAACCCTTCAGAATCAAAACATAATTTAGTTTATGTCAAAATCAAATAGATATCATAGTAAAAAATAAGATGACTACTAAATCCATTTATAGAAGCGGGTAACGGGACTTATACAGAAGAGACCGAATTCTCAACATCGAAGTGTCACAAAAGAGACCAAAGTCTCGACACTGAAGTTTCACAGAAGCAACTGCAAACCTTTCTAGGCATGCTTATTTACCCACAACTAGGACTCAACATTTTTAAAGCAAAACAAAGTTATTTTAGACATTTTATGTGCAAAGTAAGTAGTCAATCATATTTACATACAAGTGGCACTTCCAATGATATAATCATACATCAAATGCCTCGAACAATCATTGTCTGGAATTTAGAACACAATCAGTATAAATCAATTTCAATAAGCAGAACAAAGTAAGATATGACCATCTAAAATTACTCACCAAAAGCTCCCTTATTGTTTATTGCCTCTATGTCCCGGCAATATCTGGAAGTGGTCGCTTTATGAGTTCCTTTATAACATTTAACACATATACAAATCACTACTGTGTATGATTAAAAATTCATTTATATATAATGAATATGTATAATGCATGTTCATGATAAATTCTCAGGTATATATTCTTACTAAACTGATGTAAACATCAATTGTACTTCAAAAGTTCCAAAATTCATAAATTCAATAACTATTCCAGCTATTGCTTGAAGCACCTCATTCGGGTTAACTTTGTATAATCAATAAGATTAAGAGAATGATGTATTTCTATAACACTCTCTTCTAGAAAATTGTTCCTCTATGTCTTAAGTTTCTAATGATACTAAGTTCATCTAATTTGGTTTAGCATTTAATGAGTTATGCTCAAAATACCACAGACTGTGTACATTTGAAATTTTGGCTAATGCATGATCATGCTTCCAACTTGTACACCTCATAACTCTCAATTACAATATCCAAAAATTACAAAATTTATACCAGTTTAAAGATAACAGAATAAGATACAAATTTGGTGAAGACACCTCAGTCTAATTTGGCCTACATCAATACAGTTTATTCAATAAATACAGGATATGATTTTTGTTCCTGGTAGTGCTATAGCCTAAGATAAGACACAATTTCATGCCAATTTTTAAAATCTTAGAGATAGAATTAAAATTCGACTTCTTAAAGAAAGTTGTAGATATATGTTTCTAGTTTAATCTGAATTAAGAATCAATCCATTTGAAAATCTACAGATTATGCTACAATTAAAATACCGAAGCATGTTCTTAAAAATATTCCAGTTCATAAAATTCCAGCACATACCCTCAGTTCGAGTTAATCAATCTTTTCCCAATCAATTCAGATGGCTCTAAATTTTTATGGGAAGAAAGAACAATGTCTTAGGAGTCCATTGGTTCAATTTTCAAGTCCTTTGGAGGTCAGATGGCCAAGTTATAGCAAAAAGAGTCATATCTATTCAGTATTAGAAACTTTTATTTTTGCACTACCACCTTCTATTGTAGAATCACGATTTTTGCACGTAATTCTCCATATTTTTGCAGAAACACTCCTCCATCTTCTTCCTCTCTTCTACTTAATTCATTATCACAAACTTATACCCTTACATTTATCCCTATTATTCACTTCTATATCAACTCAACTTTGTCCCAAAAAAACTCAAATTCAAGTTTATATTCAAAACACCAAAACCAAATCATACACGTATTTTACCATCTTCAACTCTCTCTCTACTGTAAATTTTGTTCTCATGAGCAGTAACAACCTACATACCAAAACCTATAGCAACTTACGCATGCATCCATCCACAAGCATGCAAACATCATCTATACTACTCCCCTTTCAACTCAACAACACAAAACAACTCAAAAATCTAAGGTTCAAATGTAAACATCAAAAACCGACATCTCTTATGCATGTTCCCTATTTTTTGCATTTTTCTCTATATTTCTGTACTTCTTCATTCTCACAACTGAATTTATTTCTTCCCATATCACTCATGCATGAACCCATAAACAAAATATTAAAACATCATCAATGTATTCATGAAAAACTTACCTGATTAAATGAAATTCCACCTTAAAAATTCCAGATTTTCTCATTCTCTCAAGCAAACAAACATCAACTCAAACGTATACACATCTTCAGCGAGTTTTGCAGCATGCAAAACATCACCAAAAATCAACTACGGAACTCAAAAACTTAGAAGTTTACTTACCTTGTTTTAAAAAAATCACAACATGAGAAAGAAGACTAAAGCTCGGTGAAGACAAAGCTATACCGAAGAGGAAACAACGATAGTTAATTTGTAATATCTTGCTTTAATAACTCATAGACACGTGGCCCCCTTGCATGTTGCCCACTTGTCATCCTCTTATAAGTGTTACATGTCATTATGTCATTTGTCCATTTTTCTTAATCTAAAATACCCCCAAAAATTTCCAAAAATTAAAAAATATTACTAATAGTCTACAAATAAATTTTTACCACCAAATAAATTTTGTGACACAGTTAATCCAAATCCATAATTTAATCACATTAAAAATCACTTATACCCAGAAAAATGTCATGAATGCCTGTACAATTATTTATATATGTCAAAATTCATATGCACATATCAACGAATACTCAATTATGTAAAGCAAACGATGTATTGGAATTTCTTAATTTTCTAACCCCTAACATGGGGTGTTACACTATTATAGATGTGTTAGTTTATAAAGGCTCAAAATCTCACTCTCTTTTTGTTTACCACTAGTCATTACTCTTCTTAAGATAATGCACATCGACCAATCAAAAGAGCAAAAGTATACGCTAAAGTTGCCATGGATTTTCTAGTCAATTTATTCTCTAATCATGACTATATATTCCTAGAAGCAATAGGAAAAGAGAAAAATGTTTGTTTTGCTTTTTTTCTCTCTCTCATTTTGTTAAAAACTTAAAAAAAACTAAAAACATTTATGCATAAAGGAAATACATGTGAAAATTTAAAGAAAAGAAATTAACTTTCCTTGGGTTGTCTCCTAAGAAGCTCCTTTGTTTAATGTCATTAGCTCGGCTCCTTACTTTCCTCGCGTGAGGAAGTTATGATCTTTAGGTATAATAGTTTGAGCTATCTCTACATAAGGTTGACCAAGATAGGGTCTATATTGATCATCATTCACCTCTATTGGCTTCCCTATCTCCAAATTTCCAATCTCTATGGAGTCCATACACTATTGGAATATCTCTTCACCTTTCTCCTCCTTGCTCAATTTCTTTAACATTCCAAGTAAAGGTGAAGGGTTAGTATTAATAATATTCATAGACTCAGTACTTACCTCCGAGCTAAATGATATGTCTTTTCTGATTTAGGCTCCTCTTCAACTTCTTTGACTTCACAAGCAATTCCTTGAGTAGTCATCTTAAGCTCCTCATCACTTTGTAAGGACTCTGCAATAATTTCAACTAGGTATACCTCAACTTGAGATAGTTGCATCTTTTCTCTTTGTGATTCTACGTGATAGAGAGTTTCCATTATTTAACCCATTTGGCATTTTATGTTCTGTATGCTTGATTTCATATCCTGCTGAAATTGTTGTATATTCTATTGAAGTTGCTACTACATAATTTTTTGAAATTGAATATTGTTAGTAGCCATAATTGTAAGGCCCAACATATACCCTGGAAGTATTATAGCATGTCTAGGGTGCATTAAGAAGGGAACATAATGAATTAAGTGCAACTAAGTATAGTAAGAGATATAATGGTACTTAATGTAGAAGAAAAGGGTAAATGGATAATTTGTTTGCTTTGGCATGGTATACATACTTAAACGTGAAATATGTATGGAAATTTTTGATATGTTTGCTTGGATTTATGAATGTGATGTGAGGAAAATTGATAAAAGAAGTATTCCATAAGTAAATGAGATGTTTTTGGTTAAATTGGATGTATTTGTGTTGCTCTAGTATGATAAGACTGAAGTTAGTTGATTTGGGACGTGTTCCTCGTTGAATGGATAGGTTCCACTGATTAGATTTCTATAATTTTGCCATATCTTGGCTTGTAGACCTCTACATTGGATAATTTTAATTGGAGATTAAACTAGAGACATAGGTCTAAAACTTTCATAAAGGAACCAAAATCTAATTCCGCCTCTAAGAGTTTTAAATTCTGTTTTGAAGTTTAGTTCTAACTACTACCCTTTTTTTTCGAATAGCCTATAGTTTTTGGGGTATAAATCCCGATATAATTAACCAAATTACATGAAATTTATTCCATTAGAAACTTAAGACGTTGAGGAATGAAATAAATTGATAAGATTATAGGATAATTTGGTAATTAAAGAAAGAAGAAGGACCAATATGCAATTTCCGTAAAGTCAATTCATGGACCAATAAGATTAAAGCATATGTGTCCAATAGAATTGTAACACATAGTTCAATAGAATTGCAACACATATTCCAATACAATTTTAACACATAGTCCAATATATTTCTATCACATGGTCTAATAGAATTGTAACATGTGGTCCAATGGGATTGTAACATATGGTCCAATAAGATTGTGAAATATGGTCCAATGGGATTGAAACATGTGACTAAGACTAGAAAATTCATGAAAAGGCATATAGAAAGGGGAGATGGATAACACTTTGATATCTTAACTTTATATTTTTCTCCTCTTTATTTCACCTTCTTCATCCCATCATTTTTCACTTAGTGATTCAAGCAAAGCCAAAGAGAACGGGAAGGAAAAGCATTAGAAGAACTACTTTGCCAATTTTAAGTTTTGGGACTTCACTTAGTTAATTTCTGTATTTGTGTATATTTGAATATATAAAAAGATTCATTTAGATGTGGAATGGTTTTTTGGATGATGTTTTTGGTGTTATTTTGGTGTTATCTTGCATAGAACTGATTGAATTGACAAGAGAGTATCATGAAGTGGAATTCTGTCTAGGGCTTGTTAAACTAGTCATATGTTTTGGATCATAACTCAGCCTGAAGATCTCTAAATTGGGTGATTTTAGTTGCATATTAAAACTAAGACATAGAACTAGAAATCTCTAGAAGATACTTTGACTTAATTCTGGCTTTATGATAGGGGAAACTGAGATCGAAAATGGTGACTTCATTTTGCCTCAATTTTGGAGCAGCTTGTGATATTTGGTCTATATCTCATGATTGGAAAGTTCAAATGGTCTGATTGATAGTGATATGTACACTAGAGACATAGAGTAACAAATTTCTAGAAGACATCAGAACCTAATTCGAATGTTCTATATGCATATTAAGGAACAAATGAAGTCCATCATACGATTTGCTTCTAGATTGATTGTTTGCCTATTTTTACCCACTATAGGCTTAGCCCAAATTGCTTTATTTTGAGTTTGTTTTCATTTTTTATTTTTACTGAATCTTATCCGAACTTTTTTGAATATTTATGAATCTTTGCAAACAACTAGAAATAACTAAAATAGGACTTACCATATGTGAATTGCGTGATTGAACATTAGAATTCAAGATTGAGCATAATGCATTCTAAAGAAAACTTACATGTACATAAATGATTTGTTTGCATATTTATTGCTCATATATGTATAGTATGATTATAAAAGTGTGATTTTGGCACCCTTATAATCGTAGGAAGTTATGACTTGCATGTATGAACATAGATACAAATTTTGTGACTTAAAATGTATATCATAAGATTTGTCAATATATGAATTATGAAATTGGAAAATGGTTAAAGGAAATGTTATAGTACCTACTCTATTGTCTTGGTGGTGGATAGATATGCATTCCTATAGGGTTACAGTGCAGCTGCTATAGTTTGACACCACTGGTGTCCACAGTTCGATACGTTCAGGTATCCACAATTTGATACCTTCGGGTATCCATATTTCAATACCTTCGGGTATCCATAGTTTGATATCTTCAGATACCCACAACACTCGTTATTCACACCTACAGAAAATGCGCAAGCATAGCACAAAAAAGAAACTTAACAGTCTTAAATAAGGAATATAGCATGACACATGAATAATTGGTATTGATGAGGATTTGTATTGATTGTAATGATGAATTGTAATGATGTGCAATTATATTAATTGTTAATTTGTATCAATGAGCGTTGAATATCAATAATTGGCTTACAAATATTCATTTTTTGTATACGGATAATATGTTGAAGCATATTTGCATTATGTACTTAGCTTAAGTAAGCCATCATTGTTTACATAAGCATTGAATATCAATGTTTGCTTCATGAATGTGAATTTATGGTATATGAGTTGTGATATTTCTGAATGTGTGTGCTTGGCAGATGACTACTGTGAGTGGTCATCTAAACTAAGTGTTTCCTCACTAAGCTTTCAAGCTTAGCATGGGTGTTAAGCTTTTCATGTCCAAGTCATAGGGTGAGGTACAGGAAACATCTATAGGGACTAAGGTCAACAGATAAAAGAAAAAGTACTTTTGGAATGTGTTTTTAGTTACAGATGATTGCACATGTAACAAAAAAGAAAATTGTATGTTTGGAATGTGTTTTTAGTTACAAATTATTGCACATGAAATAAAAAAGAAAATTATATGTTTTCTTTTAGATTACCTATTGGATCCCGATTCTGGAATCCAACCTCTTAACAAAATACCATCATACTTGAGCATGGTTCCTTGTAATCTCTTTTTGCTCTGATACCACCTATATTGGGTACCGTTTTCGAAATAGAACCCAACTTTGGATCATGTACGTGAGCTTAATCCTATGGAACCTCCTTGACCATCATCGGTTCATTTCTTGTGGAAATCATAAGACTCCAAAAAAAAAAAATCTCCTTCATCACTCTTTAATACAATACTTACAACTAATTTGTAGCATCCCGTTACCCATGTTAGGGCTAGAATTGTAAATTGTGAAATTTTTGATGAGGAATTAGGATTTTTGCACATCATGCATTTTTATTTGTGACATG
>JANITX010000010.1:25347800-25363119 GCA_027564395.1 Erythroxylum ulei | reverse complement strand
AATGTAACCTATCACTTCTAACACTTCAATTTAATCTCTTATGCCACATAACCTCATTAACATTAACATATCACTTCTAACACTTCAATTTAATCTCTTATGCCACATAACCTCATTAACATTAACATGTCAATTAATTCCCAATATACATAAGTCTACCAAGACCTTAAAAATTAATCTAATCGTGCTTAATCAAATAAAAAAAATTCAGGGGCAAACAATATCTTAATTATATGATGTAATGTTTATATGAACTACTTTATCATGAGTATGCATATATTGACCATTATTATTGCTTTAAGCATTTGTGGCTAATTTACAAAGCAAATATAAACTGCCAACTATTTATAAGGACCATATGTAGAGTATTGCTTTAGATTACACACATTAAGGTTATAAGCTACAAATTAGTAAGATAGAGAGCAAGAACAAGGATGCATTTCATCAATTGGTAGATATTCTTGATAAAAGAGGGTTTAGACATGTATTTGATAGATGATAGAAGAGTGATTTGTTATCAAACAACATAACAGAGTATTTTAATGTGCATTTGAGAAATGTAAGATGCAAACAAATCTTGACTTGTTTGGAACTGATGAGAAGAGCTACCATAAAGAGATTTCATCAAAAGAAGCAAGGAAAGCTGCATATAATGCTAAAATATGTCCTTAACATAATGTCAAATCTAGAGAAAAGCTAGAAGGAGGATAAAAGTTATATGGCTCATTATGTGCATAAGTACTACACCAAAGATGCATATATGAGGTGTTATTGGAATAGAGTAAATATAAAACCAGGTGACCATTTATAACCAATACCTAAAGACAAAAATGAACAAAAGATCAATCCTCCTTTGTATAAGAAAAGAGCTGGAACGATAAAGATGAAGAGAATAAGGGAAGTTGGTGAAATAAAAGAACAACGAGATTATTTAAACAAGGTTGTAAGAAATTTAAACAAGTTGGAGAAGATACTAATACCTAGGTCAGTTTTAATGAGCAAAATGATGGTAAGCTTATTTATTTCATATTGATAAAAGAATTAGAATTTATGATAATAAAAATTGATATTATTTTTTCAATATAGGGTTAAGTGTATATGCCTTCCCCAGAAAGCATTGTAGTAGATACATGCTAAAGAAAGAGAAAGGAACCTATGAAGAAATTGAAACCAAGAGGAAGGCAACCAAAGTTAGAAGATATGACATCTCTATAAGGTTAAGAGCAAGAGAAAAAGTTGGACTAGCAAAAATAATAAGAAGTAAAGAAAGTATATAACTTATGGTGCTTTATATTTTTGGAACTCATGTAGACTTTTTAGTCCTATGTAATTATAGGCATCCCTTTTAAACACTTAAACACTAAACCAAAAGTGACAAGATCAACTGAAAAGAAACTAATTACAAACAAACATATAAAAAACACCGATTAAAATCAATAGCAAAAACTAAAGTGTCACACTCCCTGAAAACGACGCTAAAATTGACATAGTGCATCTTAACGCTACGTAAAATAAACTAGACCTATAACTATAGTAATGGTTAGTCTAGTTCGATCGTACAGAGAGTGTTCACTTAGCTTTTGTTATGAAAATAATCGATGTTTAGGTTTTTGGGGGGCTTGGTTTGCTTTTGAAATAAGAATATAAAATGAAACTAAAACAAAAAAACAAATTAAAGAAAACATTTGAAAATTATGACAGTGATGATTTCGTTAGGAGTCTGATTCTTTGGTTTAATCTCGGCCCACACCCAGTTGAACATACTTCATTGATTTATTGTTCTCAAACCCCTACTAGCAACTATTGGTCGTAGATTAACAACAAGTTCTGTTAATCTCGGTTTTTCCCTAGGTCGTGTTTAATTAAGAGACGCTCATTAATTAAACCTAGCCACTGAAGCTACGATACGATCTTTAGATTTAATTGGATAGTTGCATTATGAATTAGGAAAATAGACCAATCTAAATAACAACCACATATGCTCTGGTCATTTGACCTAGGTTATGTTATCCCTAATGATTATGAACCATTAGTCACTATAAATGAATCTCAAATATAACAATTACGAATTATATTGAAATTTTAGCTATGGGTTCATACATAAACAATCAAACGATAACGGGAATACAATCATTCATATATAAAACCCAAATCTATACATATAGGATAACACAATCAATTCCTAAAGAGAGAAAGAAACAACAAATACAACGAAGAAATGTTTAACTGGGTCATCAGTATCGATGTCACCTCTGAACCAGCGTCAAGATGCTATCTCTCCATGGGTCTCCAAATGGATGGAGCTTTGCCCCTTCTTCTCATCTTCTCTCGAAGCTTCACTCTCAGTTTTGTCCCAGTTGAAAACATCAAACTATTCATCCCTTTGTGTTGTCACCACCTATTTGCTTTTATATGTAAACTTAAGGTTAAATGGTGGTTAAATGGTAAGTTGTCTATTGTCACAACCATGACTTGGTGTGTCATGGGTGTGAGAGGTTTGTCACAATAGTGACATACCTATGCATGGGTGTGAGAATGGTCTCATGCCCATACAACTGGCTGCAAAGCCGTGAGACATGCTCACTGCTGTATAATTATTTGGTCTGACCGTGAGCTTTTTAGCAACATCTCTTCATACTATTTTCCATTTTCTTGTCTTCTTCTTGCTTTAATCTTCTTCTTCTTGTTCCATAAAGACAAGTGAGTGTGATTCTTCATAAATGACCCAAATATAGTACTTTCGACTCACTTTAGCTTTTTCGCTTCCGAATTGTGGCTAAAATCATATATGAACTAAAGTGAGTGTCTTAAGCATTTTCGTATCATTAATCACTAAGTGTTATTAAATAAATATTCAATCAATTGAGCACATATAAATTTCCCCCACACTTAGCTTTTTACCGTCCTCAGGAAAAACATCAAACTTAAGATCACAAACCCAAAAACATTTACTGATCTCTTATATTTCCTAAGAATACATAATCATAAACAACGATGAATGACTTTCATATACCATAGCAAGAACATAATATTCCAAGCTTCTACTCATGATCAATCATCATTCATCACCTTCAGAAACTGAGTAATCTAATGGTAGACTTGGAAAATTTGTTTAGCTAAGATATATCGATGGGTACACTCAAATACCAATCATGATCATAACATTCAACAACGTTGCAAATCATTTCATTTCTCGACCACTAAGGTTCATATGCATCATCATAAATCAAACGAATTTTTAGGGTTGTAATATGGAGAAGAGTAAGGTGAGATGTATTTGGGTAAAATTGCATAAAAGCCATCAAAACTAATGAAATAGGAAAAACACTTAGTTTAATCATCAAGTGTAAAAACTAACATTCACTCATAATTGTGTACATCAACTAAGATGAATTCAAAAACCATGTTTCCTAGCTTAAAGTCAAGCTCTCACACCATAAACCACATCAAGCATATATCACTCACAAAAGTTGATCATAAACAAGATTTTGTAATCGTAAGGAGTGACCTTTGAAAGTAACATCCACTTCATATTCTCATTCAATACAACTTTAGGAAGAAAGTTTAATAATGAATAACTTTGAAAAACGTATGCATTTCCTCCTTGATACTTTTATTTAAACATTTTTTTCCCTTTTGTTTTCCTTTTTTCTTAATTTTTCTTCTCTTTTCTTTTGCTTTTCTCTTTTTCTTTCTTTCTTTCTTTTTTTCTCTTTTTTTCTTTTTTTATTTTTTATTAAAAATTTTAAAAGCTACACCAATATTGGATTTCATAACATGAAATTCTAACAAATATATCCAACCCACATGTATGCGCACCCTTATACTTAGACTTTTATACATTCACAAACTGAACAATCAACAAATGCTTCACTAGCTTTAAGGCTTAGGTGAGACATTTGGTTAGGTTTAAAGCATGTAATTTAGTTAACACAAAAGAAAGGCTAACAAAGCTCAAGGGGGCCTTAACAAAGGAAAATTTCATATTAAGGGGTAGGCTATTTGGCTAATGTAGCTTATAAAAAGAAAGAATGTTTGTATCATTTCTATATCAATGCATGTGATAAAAATGTGGTCTTGAATAGAAAATCAACGCAAAGTCAGGATGTGCATGTCATGAAGGTCACATACATAAACAAAAGATAATGAGACTAATATAGATGTGTCAATCTAACTAGGTTCTCACTGACTTTTGTCTACTACTAGTCACAACTCTTCTAAAAATAATGCATATTGACCAATCATAAGAGTAAAAGTACATGCTAAAGTTGCCATAGATTTTTCTAATTAATTCACACTTTAATCATGACTATACAACCTTAGAAGCAATAGAAAACGAGAAAATGTTTGTTTGTTTATTTTATTCACTCTCTCTCTTTTTGACAACTTTAAAACAATTAAGAAACAAACTAACATAAAAGCATACATACATATCCTAACTAATGCAAAATGTAAAGAAAAGAAATTAACTTCCCTTAGGGTTGCCTCCTAAGAAGCGCCTTTATTTAGTGTCGTTAGCTCGACTCCATACTTTCTCCTCATGTGACAAAATAATGGTCTTCAACTATCACAGTTTGAGCTATCTCCATATGAGGTTGTTCAGGATAGGGCCTTGGTTGATAATCATTCACATTCAACATCTTCCCTATCTCCGACTCTTGATCTCTACTGAGTCCCCACACTCTTGGAATATCTCAAATGTCTCTTCATCTTTTTCTTCCTCGTTCAATATCTTTAACTTACTAGGTAAAGATAAAGAGTTAATCTTAATATCAAATTGGAACTCAATATTTACCTCTGAGCTAAAAAAATGTATCCTTTTCTCCTTCAATCTCTTTCTCCACTTCTTCCACACAAGCAATTCCTTAAGTAATATTCTCAAGATTCTTAAGCTCCTCTTCACTTTGTAACGTTTCTCCACTAAGATCCCTTGGGTATACCTCAGATTGGGATGGCTGCTCCTGTTCACTTTGTGGTTCTAGGTGATTGTTATCTCCCCATCTAGACATTGCATCTTGTTGTAATCGGTTCACATGTTGCTAAAATTGTAAAGTGGTAGTAGTGACAGCAGTGTTAACTAATTCTTCCAAGGATATACCTAAGTTTTATTGGCTCTCTCATTCTTAAAAGCTATACAAAAATTGCCTTTCCTATTGCTAGAATTAATGTACTCCATACTGAACTATTGTACACATTATTGAAATTGTTCTACACTCTATTGAAACTGTTGTATATTATGTTGAAATTTAATATTGTTAAAGCCATAACATTAAAAAGGTCTTCTAGAGATGGACTTTAGTCATACTAGCTAGCTTCTAGTCTATACATATATTATTGTACATCCTACATACTATCATGGAAGTAATGTTTTTTATTATCCCATCTATAACTAAAGTTAGTATGATCACTCCAAACTTGGTTACAAGAATAGGAATATGAGTTATAGAAAAAAAAATTATTTCCTTCCATTTTCTTTTCTTTTTTTTTAACACTTAAACAATAAACCAAAAGTGACAAGATCAAGAATTAACTGAAAAGAAACTAATTACAAACAAACATGTACAAATCACCAATTAAAATCAAAATCAAAAACTAAAGCATCACACTCCTTGACAATGGCGCTAAAATTGACAATAGCAAGTTGTAACGCTACGCAAAATAAACTAGACCTATAACTATAATAGTGGTGAGTCTAGGTCGATCCCACAGAGAGTGTTCGACCAGCTTTTGTTATAAAAATAATCGATGTTTAGGTTTGGGGGGGAGGGTTAGTTTGGTTTTGAAATAAAATAATAAAATGAAACTAAACTAACATAAACAAATTAAAGAAAACATTTGAAAATGATAAAAGTGATGAATTCATTGGGAGTTTCGTTCTTTGGTTTAATCTCGACCTACACTCAATTGAACATACTTTATTGATTTATTGTTCTCAATCCTCTCCTATTAACAACAAGCTTTATTAATCTCGATTTTCCCTTAGGTCATGCTTAATTAAGAGACACTTGTTAATTAAACCTAGCCACCGAATAACCTAGGATAAGATCTCTAGATTTAATTGGATAGTTGCATTACGAATTAGGAAAATAGACCAATCTAAGCAACAACCACATACGCTTAGGTCATTTAACCTAGGTTATGTTACCTCTAATGATTACGAACCATTAGTCGCTACAAATGAATATCAAATATAACAATTACGAATTATATTGAAATTCTAGTTATGGGTTCATACACAAACAATCGAATGATAACAAGAATACAATCATTCATACAAAAAACCCAAATCCATATGCAAGGATAACACAATCAATTCCTAAAGAGAGAAAGAAATAACAAATACAAAGAAGAAATGCTTAACTAGGTCGTCGGCGTCAACGTCAGCTTCGAACCAGCATCAGGATGCTAGCTCTTTATGGGTCTCCAAATGGATTGAGCTTTTCCCCTTCTCTTTGTCTTCTCTCGAAGCTTCACTCTCGATTTTCTCCCAGTCAAAAACACCAAACTATTCATCCCCTAGTGACGTCACCATCTATTTGCTTTTATATGAAAACTTAGGGTTAAATTGTCACACCTGTGATTTTGTGTATCATGGGTGTGAGAGGTGTATCACACCTATGCCACACCTATGCATGGGCATGAGAATGGTCTCGTGCCCATGTAACTGGTTGCACATCCATGAGACATGTCATGACTATATAATTATTTAGTCTGGTCGTGAGCTTTTTTGCAACATCTCTCCATGTTATTTTCCATTTTCTTGTCTTCTTCTTGATTTAATCTTCTTGTTGTTCCATGAAGACAAGTGAGTCTGATTCTTCATAAAACAACCCAAATATGGTGCTTTCGACTCATTTTATCTCCTTCACTTCCGAATTGTGCCTAAAACCATATATGAGCTAAAGTGAGTACATTAAGCATTTTTGTATCAATAATCACTAAGTGTTATTGAATAAATATTCAATCAATTAAGCACATATCACTGGTGCTACCTATACATACGTGACTAATGAATTGTTTTCTTAACGAGATTAATTATCATGATCAAAGAGCAATGTTATACATAGAAATAAGCAAAATATGAATCAAAACATCTAAGTTATAGCTCATAAGGATCTCCACTATCAATATTCAACTAACTATAAATGTGAAGTGGAAGAGTTAAAATAAATCAACCAATCAATCATGGAAAATCAAGAAATGAGTTCCATCAGATCAATTTTTTGCTATAAACCATAAAGAGATGCTTGAAAGATTGCACTCGATCTCAAACACCCTAAGTAGCAAAAGGATTTCAAATATTTACCAACTAAAGTAGCAAGTGAAGTGTTTAATCCTAGCACAAAAAAGTAATTCTCAGGTATGAAACTTGGCCACCAATCAATTACATGACCATCTTGTATAATATGGTAAGACAAGGAAACTAGTAATAGAAGAGGTAAAATAAATAAAAAAAGAAAAAGATAAGATAAGCCAATTCAATGCATAAAACTAAAGCTGGAAAATCAAGTCTTGATGTAGTAGCAACAAAGTAATACATAATCGAAATCAAGTCTTGATGTAGTAGATTCATAATCGATGAACATTAGCTTCACCAATCAATTTTTTGCTCTTATTTGGGAGAAACATTGCTAGTCTTTACTTCTTCTTTTTCTTTATGTGGCGTCTTATGGAGTATAGTAAACAATACCACATGAAGCCAAACATTTTATTGGTTGAATAACCTATAAGATGTCATTGGTGATATGGCACATTCTTGCACACAGATGGTAATTCTTAAAGACATCTTTTTTATAAGAAAATTTAGGGTTTAAAGTATATTTTAATGGTAGGAGGAATGAATAATAGTTAGCAAATGTGAAAGATTTTCAAAATTCAGGGAGTCCTACAAATTTAACCTTAAACTATAATCTTAAATTGTATTTAAGACTAATCCAAATATTATAAATGTTAATATAGTTTTGGCTAACCTTTTGTGCCTTTTTTGTATAACTTAATTATTTTATTATACAATGTTCCAATTAGACATACAATATGTAATTAATGTCTACTTTATTTGAGCCCAATCATATTAATTTTCTAGCATTAATAGTTGAGTACATATGAGATCTATATTTGGATATGGTATAGGAGGAAATATATAATCCCAACAGTTGTGGCATCAGAGCAAGAGGTTGGGCTCCGAAATCGGGGTCCAAGGAGAGATTTTTTATTTGGAGTAAACTAAAGACATAGGGCTACAAATTGTTTGAAGAAATTGAGTTTTAATTGTGTGTTGGGCCCTTAAGTTAAGTCAAGTGTAGCGACCCTTTCCTGAGAGCAATTCTCGCTTAATCCTGGAACTTCACCGTGGCGAACTTTTCCTGAAGGGTCTCAGCAAAAGTTCCCATCCAT
Organism: Erythroxylum ulei; assembly: GCA_027564395.1. Taxonomy (NCBI): domain Eukaryota; kingdom Viridiplantae; phylum Streptophyta; class Magnoliopsida; order Malpighiales; family Erythroxylaceae; genus Erythroxylum; species Erythroxylum ulei. The sequence continues at coordinate 25,354,725 of JANITX010000010.1, read as the reverse complement.
TTGCCACAGTGAAACATAGAGTTTGTCGCAGCGACGCCTTCCTTCCGAAAGGTATTTAGCTTCCAAATGCAAATTCTTTCGCTAAGCCCAAACTTCAAGCTTCATGATCTTATGTCCGATGTTAGGCTCCAGAAGATAATGGTTAAAGAGATTTCATTGGAATTTGCCCACGTTTATATGAAGAGCAAGAGTTGGGCATCAGAAACGAGGCCCTACACACAACTATTGGACCCCAAAAATGGGGCCCAATATTTGTGGTATCAGAGCCAGAGGATGGGCTCCGGAATCGGGGTCCAACAGATTTGGTATCAGAGCAACTCCAGGTTTAGTATCTCATATGGGCATTTCATGATATGAGAAAATGAGAATTTGTAGATAATTAGAAATAAGAAATAAGAAATAAGAAAATGAGAATTTCATGGATTCAGTATTTGTGATTATGTCAGTGAATATGGTGACAAAATTTTGTTATGGATATGTACTTGAATTGATATGGATGTGAAAATATTTTTATGAATTGACTGAGAAGAAATAGAGACATAGGTGGAAATGACAAGATTTAAGGTATACAAGCAAAGTGGAATTGAAAGGTCGAACTTGGAATTTAAAATGATTATTTAATTACTGTGATAAGTGTTATGATCTGGTATAAGATTGTGTTAGTGAATTTGAGATCAGAATTTCAAGATGGCTATGTGCCTATAATTCTAAATTGATTAAGAAAGTACGTATGGAAAATGAAACAAATTATAGTGATATATGTAGAAGTTCTCAAGGTTATGTCAACCAGTTATTATGAATACATATCCGATAATGTGATTACATTGGTGAATAATGTGATTGAGTACATATGAGATATATATTTGGATATGGTATAGGAGGAAATCTATAATCCCAACAGTTGTGGTATCAAAGCAAGAGGTTGGGCTTTGGAATCATGGTCTAAAGAGAGAATTTTTATTTGGAGTAAACTAGAGATATAGGGCTACAAATTGTCTGAAGAAATCGAGTTTTAATTCAGTCTCTAAAAATTTCAATTTTTGGATAGAAGTTGAGCATAGAATATTGTTTCAGTATCAGAACTATCCGAAATTGTTTGGGGTATAACTTTCAGATTTCTAAACCAAATTGAATGATTTTGGTGTCATTAGAAACTTAAGATAATGGGAAACATTTTTCTAGAAGAAAGTGTTATCTGATCCAAATGATCATGGAAAATTGACCAAAAGGTCTAGATTTTAGGAAGGGTTTTAGTATTCTAGAATTCATTCTGGTGAGTATGTTTTGTGGGTTTTCAATTTGAATTCTTATTGAATGGGATTTTGCCATTGTTGAAGGAAATCAAGAAAGATAAGAGGAGCAAGATGAGAAGCACTTTTAAGCAAGATTATAAGCAAGGAAATCAAGGTGGGTTTCATGTTTATAATAGAGTTAATAAGCCATGACTATGTTTTCAAAAGCAATAGAGTTAAATGATTTCAACATGTTTTATAAATGTTGCATTATTGTTACTTGAATGATTTGAGCAATCTTCATATGTTTGGTATGTGAATTTTGTGAATGAATTATGAAATGGAACTGCATTTGAATCATTTCATGCTTATGAAAAACATGTTTCCAAAAAGTGCCTTTTTGGGCAATATATTTTGCAAGTCATAAAATACATGTTATGTGGGTTTGTGGTGGTCCCCTAAGTTAAGTCAAGCGCACTTTGAAAAAAGCCTTCTCTTGCTTTCCCACTAGTGGCATGGAGCTCCTTCATAAACTCCTATAAGTTCACGGCTACGCAAAACCATTAAGTGGGATTGCGATAGTACGTTTTGTTCACGGCTACACAGGACCATTATGTGAGAATGTGTAGTACGTTCTATTTTTGGATCACCCAAACTATTTTGATGTGCTTATATGCTTATGATATGTTGAAAAATTGATGCATACATGATTTGTGTTATTGTGAATTGGATGAGAATTTCAGAACTATGCATTTTATTATTCAATAAGAATTTTCCATGACAAATGAACATTTTCAATGGTTTTGCTTGTTTCTCCATTATAAACCAGTTACCTACGAGCTTTAAGCTCGCCCCCCATTTCCGTCCCATATTAAGGAGATGAGGAAGAGATCGAGTGATCAAGAGTATAAGGGCATTACTTCAAAATACGCATATTTTGGAATTTAAGTTACTTTTTTGTAAAATACAAGGCTTAGTCACATTTCAAGGATTATTAGTTCATGTAACTTTTGTATTTGGAGATTTGAGACTTTGACGTATTATGGCTTGAAATGCCATTAAAGATTTGTAAAAGTTGTTACTTTTGATGTTAAGTTGAAATATGAAATTGTGTATAGATAAGGTTGAATTGAAATTAGGTATACTTGAGGAAGTTATCAATTTGAGATGCTTATTTTGATTATGAATTGTTGTTACATATATATAAATGAGATGTTATGGGAGAAATATAGGAACTAGGAATAATGAGAATTAGTTGTAAGAAATGAATTAAATGAAAACAGATTAGAGAGTATGATGAGATAATATTGAATTGTTATGAAATGACGATGCATTAGAGGGAGTGATTTTGGGACAACGTAAATTGAAAGTAAGGTAAGAGTGATGTAGAATCCATTAGAAATTTTAGGTTAATGGGTTGTGATTCTAGGGGCTTCCCTGCGGCGAAACCACAAGGATCGTCGCGGCGAACCTTTCCAGAGAGCAATTCTCGCTTAATCTTGGAACTTCGTCGTGACGAACTTTTCCCGAAAGGTCTCAGCAAAAGTTCCCGTCCGTTTGGTTCGGTGAAACATAGAGTTTGCAGCAGCGACCCCGCCTTGCTTCCGACAGGTGTTTAGCTTCTAAATGCAAATTCTTACTTTAGGCCCAAACTTTAAGCTTCATGATCTTATGTCCGATGTTGGGCTCCGGAAGATAATGGTTAAAGAGATTTCATTGTAATTCACCCAGGTTTATATGACGAACAAAGGTTGGACTCCAGAAATAGGGACCAACACACAACTATTGGACCCCAAAAACAGAGCCTAACAATTGTGGTATCAGAGCAAGAGATTGGGCTTCGGAATCAAGGTCCAATAGTGTAAGTCGTCATGAATGTGTAAAGTCATGATTTTAGGTGTTTTGGGAGCTATATGGCCATCTACACAGTCGTGTAAGTGACCGTGTATGTCCCAAAAATGTCAATTTTTACTATAAAAGGATGTAAATGGAAGAAAAGTATGGAGATCTGAGTTTTTATATGATTTTGAGTTGTTAGACAGATAGAGAGGCAACAGTTCTAATTAAGGGATGAGGAAAATATGAAGATAGCATCAAAAGATCTAATAGAGAGCTTTATGTAATCCAAACTTACAAGAAGATTTATTTGAAGGAAAAGGGATATTTATAATTATGATTTCTTTGTTTTCTAGTCATTCTTTTGCATATTTGTTATTAATTTCATTTTTTATGGTTAGGAACTAAACTTGTTTAGTGTCCAGGTAAGAGTTAATCTTTTATTTAATGCAATTTTATTAATTGATTTATTGAGATTCAATTATGCGTTTTATTCTTGTTCTAATGTATCTGGAATATTAGTGCATGATTTGATTTCATATGATTGAGATTGAGAAGTCTTCTTGTATGAATAGATCTACCATACTTGGAAAGATTTCCATACAAACTTATAGATAGGACTACATAAATCCTTTAGATTAGGATCAAACCTACTAGCAAAATTCATAAATCGATAATGCAATCTTTAGGGTTTTAATTGGAAAATTTTAAGTTAATCAACTGATATATTAGTTGTTAATAGTCTTGAGAAAGAAATTAACATAAGATAGGAATTTTCATAGTCCAATAATCAATAATATAATTGCATATAAAGGCTAATAATTAATGATTCTTAGGAGATTTATTACCTATACACTATTATTTGATATTGAATTTTCTTTGTATTATACTTGCCTGCGTTCAGTATTGTTTTAATTTTTAGTTTACTTGTTTAGTTTAATTTTTAATTAAAATCCACAATTCGATTCATAGGTTAGATAATAGAAAAAAGGCAATTACTAGTACTTACAGTCTTTGTAGGATGAACTCATACTTGCCTTTGCTAGCTACAACTATGTGATGCACTTACAGTATTTTTAATATTGATATAAATCTATCAGATCAAGTTTTGTGCTTCATTATCAAGGCCTAGTAATATTAGGAAAGCCTAGCTTTTATTAATCTAACCTTTATTTTTTATTTATTTTATTACTTATTTATTAATTTATCTTTTGAAGTTCTTTACTTTGACTTTAAGGTTATGGCTAATTGTTCTAAATTTAGAGCCATTGCTATAACCAAAAACCACAATGGAAGGATAGAGCAGATAGTATTCTTATGGGAGCTATGATATGTCATCACTTATGACAACATCACCAATTTGGAAAGAAAGGCCTAGTGATATGTTTTTGGAAGCTTAATCGAATTCCTTCTTGTGTTGCAACATTTGTAGGAGTAACCATTACAATAATGAATGTCAGGCACCAAACTACATATAGGAGCAATGGCGCATGCACAACCAACCTTTGAGTACACTTTACAAGAATACTTATCATCCAGAGTAGATGGAATGATTATGCTCCAACTGAGAATTTACAATGATAACAGTAAGAAGAAAGTATTATAGATATAATAACAGAATACCTTGTCAAATCTGTAGCTAGGCAAAAGGAATTTGAAGAGAGATTTTCTTCACATGAATATATTGAGTATAATACAACATACTATTTGAGCTTATTAATGTGTTAGAGTGAAGAAGTGATGAAGGTCAATTTCATCAATGATGTTGGATTCCAAGAAGGTAAGGAGGTAAATACTACTTTAGAAGAGGTGGACAAACAGATGATAGCGGAAGTAGATGAAGAAGAAGAGGAGGAAGCCTTTGTCCAGAAAGAGGAAGTAGAGAAGTGGCAAAAGCTGATTGAAGAAAAAGAAGAATAGGAACTCTTTATCTATGAAGAGGAAGAAGAAGAGTGGGCAAAGAAGTTTGAGGAAGAGCAAAAGAGAAGCCTATTGAGGAAACTATTGATGAATCGTTGGTAGTCACCTTAAGAACAGATGATTCCCACTGCTTTCAAAACATAGTACTTATGTCAACCAATTTAGAGAGTTTTATTGTTCCCTATGTTATTAACAGTTTGTTATTAAAAATGCACTAATGCAATTGATTGGATTTATTAATTTGATAAATTATGCCCTTGCTATTACCTTACAACAGGTGGCTTATTCACAAGCTACAAAACTCCTACATGGAGAAACAGGTGGAAGTAAGGCACAAATCATAAACCTTGGATAATGGTAAGCATGAAAGGTACGTCAAGTTAACGACATTAAATAAGTGATACTTGGGAGGCAATCTAAGCCTTAGGATATATTTTCAATTGTCATTTCTATTTCCATGTCCCTGAGTTATTTTTTATTTTTTTTCATTAATTTATTTTATTTGACCTTTTATCCCTTTTTATTTATATTTTATAAGGAGTATTGTGTCAAGTATCGGATGGATCCAGAAATATGAAATTCTTATTACTCAGGGAAGCACCAAATGCCTCCAATTTCTCATTTTTTATTTTGATATACTTATGTTGTGTACATTAAGGGCAATGTACAACTTCAAGTGCTGGAAAGGGGATCATAATTTTCTTAAGCTTATTATAATATTTGTTATTAAATATTATTAACCGATATTCTAAATTAGTTAAAAATATCCATAAATAGTTTATTTCATTATTGATTATTGATTTGAATTAGTATGCAAAATGATAAAATTTAGAATACACTTGCTTTTATAAGTTCTATCATTAGTAGTCATTAAAAATAGTCAAATTAAATGAAAATTCCATATTATTTACACATACAAGACCATCTTTTTCATGAGCTTTTGAAACTAAGAGTAAGATTCATAAAATTATAAGCTCTTTTATTCTTTCATATGTGTTATCATGCATAGTTGGATGATTCTAGAACTTGCTTTTATTATGCATGTTGAGATCACATATGTGAAATTAAAAGCATTAAAGTGATAAAAGCACTTAGATTTGATAGTTGTTTAGCCTGTGTTCTGGAAAATTACCTTACCATATTTTATCCTTTCGAAATAATCAAATTTTAAGCCTTAGGCTTTTTCATTAATTATAACACCATTATTAGCCTTTACCTTATTTTTCTTGAAGCTTTTTTATTGCCTTGAGCCCTGAAAATATCTACAATTACTTAATTGCTTGGAATTTGAATTTTAGAAAGGTCCAATATGTCTTTAATTTTGGTACATGAAGAATGGTTGTAAAAAAAAAAAAGAAGTGCTTGAATTATGGTGCCAATGGATTCATGTCTTGAAGGACCTATATTGTAAAAGACTAAGTTTCTTGTAATCTTGGCTATTGTAAATTTCTTTCAATTTAGCAGCCCTTTGATTATCCCAGTCATATCTTACCTAAGCCCATTAAAACTTATATCAGGACTTTTTTGTTTTTGTTTCTATTCTACGTACAAGTAGTGGAGATATGATAATATTGCAAGCTTATAGTTAAGAATCCTTGTATGCATTGATTTGAGAGTTCTTATACTTTTCACCTTAAATACTTGAGTGCATTAAGTAAAACCTTGGTGAAGGTGTAAATTTTTGTGCTTTCGATTTCAAAATATTATTGTTGGACCCCGAATTTTCCTTGGAAATTAGAAGTTATAAAATGAAATAAAATGAGAAAATATGGTGTGATTTCTTGAAATTAAATAAAAAAATGAATGAAATTATGAACATTTGATAAAATGAAAGACATTTGAGTCTATTTATGTTTTGCTTTTGTTTGATAAAAAGATGAGTTTTGTGTGTATTGTGTTTGGATGTGAGAATTTGGAGAATTAAGAAAGTTTGACTT
>JANITX010000010.1:25315086-25326605 GCA_027564395.1 Erythroxylum ulei | reverse complement strand
TTTGTTATAAACCTGTTCCCACGAGCTCCCAAGCTCACCCCCCTTTCTCTCCGCCTTCAGGTATTTGAGCAAGAGATGGAGTGAAGCGAGTCAAGGCATCACTCCCGAGTTGTTTATGCTATGTGTTGAGCTACTTTTGTAAATTTCAAGGTTTAGTTGATTGTTAAGGATTTATAGTTCAAGTGATTTATGTTTTTCGGATTTAAGGCATCGATGTATTTGGGATTGGAAATGTATTCTTTTGATGTTAATGAATTATTATTTATGTATGGATGATATTGAGAGGAATATGAATTTGTGTATGCATGAGGTTGGGATGTGTTAGGAAAAAAAACTAATGAGAAATCGTGTTAAGCAAGGAGTCACGCTCGAGTACGACGGTACGATGGTCAAGAGAGTTGGGTTCCGGAAACGGGATCCAGCACTGGAAGTATTATAGCATGTCTAAGGTGTATTAAGAAGTGAACATAATGAATTAAGTACATCTAAGTATAGTAAGAGATATAATGCTACTTAATTTAAAAGACATGAGTAAATGGATAATTTGTTCACTTCAGCACAGACATACATACTTTGATGTGAAATATGTATGGAAATTTTTAATATGTTTGCTTAGATTTATGAATGTGATGTAAGGAGAATTGATAAAAGAAGTATTCCATAAGTAAATGGGATGTTTTTTTGGTTAAATTGGATGTATTTTTGTGTTACTCTTGCATGATAAGACCGAAGTTAGTTGATTTAGGATGTGTACCTCATTGAATGGATAGGTTCTGTTGAAGAAGCTTCTATAATTTGGCCATATCTTAACCTATAGACCTCCAAATTGGATAATAAAAATTGGAGATTAAAATAGAGAATAGGTCTTAAACTTTGATGAAGGAATTGAAATTGATTCTTCCTCTAAGATTTTTGAAGTCTATTTTGAAGTTTAGTTCTGGCTACTGTCCTTGTGTTTCGAATAGCCTGTAGTTTTTGGGGTAAAATTCCCAATATAATTAACCATATGCGTGAAATTTATGCCATTAGAAACTTAAGATATAGAGGAATGAAATAAATTGATAAGATTATAGGCCAATGTGGGAATTAAAAGAAGAAGAAGGACCAATATGCAATTTTCCTAAAGTCAACTCATGGACCAAGAAGATTAAAGCATGTGTGTTCAATAGAATTGTAACACATGGTCCAATAGAATTGTGACACATGTTCTAATAGAATTATAACACGTGGTCCAATGGGATTGTAACACATGCTCCAATAGGATTGTGACATATGGTCCAATGGGATTGAAACATGTGTCTAAGACTAGTAATTAAATTCATGAAAAGGCATATGAAGAGGGAATATGGACGACCCTTTGATGACTTAACTTCAAATTTTTTTCCTCTCCATTTCACCTTCTTCACCCTATCATTTTTCAATTGGTGATTCAAGCAAAGCCAGAGAGGAAGGGAAGGAAAAGCATTAGAAGAACTACTTTTCCAATTTTAAAGTTTGAGACTTCACTTATTTAATTTATGTATTTGTGTAAATTTGAATGTGTAAAAATATTCATTTGGATGTGTAATGGTTTCTGGGATGATACTTTGGTGCTATTTTGTATAGAGTTGGTTGAATGTGACAAGAGATTATAGTGTAATGGAATTCTATCTAGGGTTTATTGAACCAGTCGCATTGTTTGGTCATAAATCACCCTACAGACCTCTAAATTTGGTGATTTTAGTTGCATATGAAAAATAAAACAGAAATATAAATCTATAGAAGAGACTCTAACTTAATTCTAGCTTTATGATTTTGGAAATTGATATCTAAAATGATGACCTAATGTTGTCCCTGTGTTTGGAACAGTATGTGATATTTGGTCTATAGTTCATATGTTTGAAGTCCAAATGGCCTAATCTTTGGTGTTTTGGAAACTAGAGACATAGATGGACAAATATCTAGAAGACCAAGAAACCCATTTTTGACTTTTTCTATACAAATATTAAGGAATAATTAGACTTTGTCATGTGATTTGTTCCTGGACTGATAGTTTGCCTATTTTTAGACCACTTTGGGGTTTAGCTCAAATTGCACTGTTTCGAGTTTGTTTTCACTTTCGATTTTTACCAAATCTTATCTAAACCTTTTGAATGTGTATGAAAATATTCAAACACCTAGAATGATTTATAAAAGTCATTCATCTTTTATTATGGTTATGTATTCTTGGAACATATGGGAAATGAGTAAATATTTTGGGTCAGTTATTTTAATTTATATGTTTTGCTCGAGGACAATTAAAAGCTAAGTGTGGAGGAAATTGATATGTGCTTAATTGATTGTATAATTATTCCATAACACTTAGCGATTAATGACATGAAATTGCTTAAGATACTCATTTTGACTCATATATGGTTTTAAGCACAATTCATAAGCAAATGAGCTAAAGTGAGTTGAAAGCACTATAATTGGGTCGTTTTCCAAATATTCATATCCACTTGTCTTCATGGAACAAGAACAAAGAAGAATAGGGCAAATAAAGAAAAGAAAAAGACAAGAAAATGAAAACACAAAGTGAAGAACCAAGATATGAATTATCTCAAGGCTGCTACAAAATTGCAGCTACCGTGAGCAGTGACAGCTAGCTACTTTATTAACTATTCATCTTCTGTTTTGGGTAGAACAATTAGGAGATAGTCAAACCCTATGCATGCTTCTCACCATGTACAACCAGTTGCCATCCCACGGTGATGCCAATAGCCAACACTATGCAACTCCCATGCATGCTACGGCAACACCTAGAGCCAAGCATCTCACGCCCACCATCTAGCTCCCAGCAAGATGACCAACTGCCATTCTACTTAGCGCTTAAGGTACAAAGAACATGTTGTGTGTGACGTGAGTGGATGGCTGAAGCAAAGAACGGCAGCTGAAGCAAAAACATGTGTGGAGTGGGGCTGCACTTCAGTTGAAAAATAATTAAAAAAAGAGGGCACTCACGACCATAAATTAATTTGGAATGGCCATAAGAAATAACTCATGGCCATGCCAAATTATTACACAACTGTGAGAATTAACTCACAGCTGTGCAATATGGCGTGAGAGGACTTCGGTTGGAGAATAAAATAAAAGAGGGTACTCATGGAAATAAATTAATTTGGTATGGCCATGAGAATTAACTCACAGCCACGCCAAATAATTGCTCAGCCATGATGTTAATTCATAAGTGTGACACACAGTCACACCTATGACAGCCTCATGCACCACTGTGACCATTAACACTTGATAAGTGTAGATTTACATATATTTTATATGTGACTATTGCATGGAAAGTACATGTGAACTAGGTTTTTCATTTTAACTTTGTATGATTATGTATATGTTATGCTTGTTTTAGGTATTTTTACGTTGCATGTGGCCATGTTAGTGTTTAATTATGTTCTAGTATATTGTACATACATTTTGTGTAAGTTGGTGTGTTAACCTTACCATTACATTCAATATGTTCTTGCATAAGTCTCATTCTGTGTGTTAATATTTTGTGTATTAATTGGCACGTGCTAAGGTATGATTAAGTGCTTAATTTCATGGTTTATTTTCAAGTTAAATGGTTCAATTGAGTCAAAGAAGCATGGAATAAAAGCTGGGACATTATAATAGGAGTGTGACATTTGTGGTAGTAAGGTCACATCTGTGACTTAAAAATTTGGCTAACACAAAAGCCTTGTGTAATCCTTATCTTAAGAACAATTAATTACATAAAATCATGAGGGCAATCCAAGACAAAAAAAGAAGCATGTGAGTGGGTCGGCATAAGGAGAAAAAGTGGGAAAAAAAAGTGAGAAAGGGGAGCAAAAATGATAGTTTTCTAGATTTGGTGTACCAGCCAGGTGATGAGTGACTTAGGGCTGCATAAAAACAAATACAGGAGGCCAAAAATAAGGGATTTTCATGGGAGAGCATAGCTAAACAAAGGAGAGGTAGAAAGGTGGCATTTGGAGCTACACATTGGAGGAGAACACTAAGGATTCCAAGGCTACACCAAAGCTATCCAGATTTCCAGCTTGCTTCCTCAAACAATAAGTTTCTTTTTCCTATCTTTTTAATTTTTTATTTATTGTACTGGAAGAAGTTTGGAACCTGTATTGATGATGATTGAGTTGTGTTTGATGGATTTCTAGGCTTTTTTATGATTATTCTTACTCATCCCATGTAAGACTTCACTTTTATGCAATGTTATGATCGTTTATGTGTGTTTATGGCATTTGGATGCTCAAGCTTAGTGTAACATCCCATTACCCACGTTGAAGCTAAAATAGTAAATATAAGAGATTACTAAGAGATTAAAAAATGCATTTCATATTCATGCATAATATGACATGCACATACACGTGAATAGTGAAATTTTGCACGTGAATATGTTTGTACATGCATTCATTGACATTTCGGGTATAATTGTTTCTAAATATGATTTCTATTAAGAATTGTGGTTTTTATGTGTTGAAAATTGATTTGGAGATTGTAATTGTTGATTTGGAATTTTTGAAATTTTTGGAGAAATTTCTGAAAATTGTTGGGTATTTTTAGACTAGGAAAATTGTCAAATGGCAAAACTATTAATAAATGGTAGTAGAAATTACTGTCGAATGGCAATGGAAATTTTGATAAATGACCTTAGGATTTATTACAAGTGCTATTGAAAATTGGGGGACAATTGGAGTAGAAATTGAAACTAATTGGACTAGTTAAATAAAGGAACCTATTTTAATGCTTTAGAAATTGGTGCAAGTGACACATGTCTTAAGTTGATTTTTTTCAATTAAAGGACCCCCCCCCCTTTTGTTTGCTCTCTCACGATGCTTCTCTCTTAAAAAGCTATTGGAGTTTTATATTGGTTTCTTCTTCATCTTCGTAGCTTCTCTTCTTCCTCTTCTTCATAGGTTTTGATCCTTCTAACCTCCTTTTTCGTTGAACCTAACCCACTCATCTTCCACTTGTTATTATTCCACCTTACTCTCTCTTTCATTCCCACCAAAAACCTTAACCTTCCAACCTTAAAGATGGTAATTATTAATTGAGCCCAATTTATTATATAAATTGGCGACGCTTTCATGACTTTTACTATACTTTTTGACTCCTATTTCTAGATTTTGTGCTTAAATTGACTCTTGAGTGTGTACTTTGATTTTATGTAGTTTGATAGTAAAAATTATCACAAATCAGTATTAATTGCACTAATTAATTTCCTTAGAACAATTGAGACTGCAAACTACCATTGTTCACTATAGGAACCTCAAGGAGAAGGAACTCAAGAAGAAGGTGTAAAATAAAAGAAGGCTGAAGTGAAGTCAGCAAGAGAATAGGCACAACAAGAGTTCGCCGCGACGAAGTAGATCTATCATCGCGGCAAATTCAAAGGAATCCAAGCTGAACATTCGAGAAAAGTTCACCGCGGCAAAGGATCCAGCAATGAAGCAAAACCTTTCGGGAAAAGTACGCCACTGCGAACTCATCTGACGTCGTGGCGAACCTTTAAAAACCTGAACCATTTTTAGAAAAATCACCCAATGTGCAACCCAACCCAATCAACCTTCATTTAAAAACCTACCAAATTAGGTTAAGAGAAGCTGCATATACAGAGACAGAAGAGACACAACATCAAGAACATTCACCTCACTTGGTTCTCTCACTCAACTTCGACCATCATCCATCACCTCTCTTACATTTTTCATCGCCTACTCTTTCATCATCAATTGTACCATGGATGCTTTTGGTGGGTTTCCAATTGCTAGCTCTCCCAAAATAATGCTTAGCTAAGCATCTTTTTCCTCTTGAAGACGTAGCAATGGCTTGAGTTCAATGGGCTTCAGAGGGGAGTAGTTACTTATGTTTAGCTACATTGTTATGAATTCCTTAGTTAGGGTTTATGCTTTGTAGTCGGATTTTCTTAATTATCGTTTAATCAAATGTTGAACAATTTTTTGTGTTATTGGGTTTGTTGATGTAGAACTCAGAGCTTGAATATATGAAGTCTCATATATGTCTTTTGTGATTTTGTCGATTCTCTTTTATCTACCTAGTTGTGTTTAATATTGAGGTGATGTTAGAACCAAATTGACCACTTGCATTAACTTACCCATTGCACACACTAAGATGCATTCAACAAGGTTTAAAGAAATGGAGTTCATTGATTAAAACCTTGGACTTAAATAGTTCTTTAAGGTTTATCATTTGAAAGCTTAGTGATTTCTACTCCCATCAAATTAGTTTTGAACTATGATAGCCAAAACCCCCCTCCTAACCAATTTATTTTGCATTTTATGACATTTAGGCTAACTTAGGTCTATTGCATTAGGTTCTGATTAAGTGAGACGACCCAAGGTTGCACTCTATATTGCAATCCTTGGAATTAAATTTTTGATTCGACCTCCAAGGGTAAGAACAAACGACAAAACGACGAATCAAAATGACGTTGTTGCCGAGGAACCAAGCAATTGGTTTTCGTTAGGTTAGCCGTTGTCATCTTTGTTCCTCATTGAGGTTAGGAACCTTTTCTTCTAGATTTCATTTTGGATAGTTTAATTTCATACTTGTCAATCGTATAGGATTTTAATTTTTCTTTGCATAGCATAAAATTTTGAAAACTCAAACAAAGCATACTAAACTTTTTACACATTTCACATTTAGCATCTATACACCTACACAATTCTAAACATTTCTTTTAGTGCTTTTCGGTTCATACATACATACATACATACTTTCATACATACTTTCACACACACCATAAACTTGCATCCATCACATCTCATCTTTTATTCGACTTTGTGTGCTTGCGAGTCAATTTTTGTTACTTTTTTTATTTCCTGTGAATTGTTCCTGTGTATGCCCCGGAAAGCAAAACTCCTACCTTTCTATCCTAAAATTGAGAGACGTTTAAAAGAGATTAGAAAGGAACTATTAGGGAAGCAATAACTTCTAATGTGAATTATAATCCATTTACTACTACTTGTTCTAATTTTGATGTTAATTTTGAAGTTAAGGGATTACTCATTAATTCTCTTCCTAAATTTCATAGCTTAGCAGGAGAGGATCCCTATATGCATTTGCAATCCTTGTCTATGATCGATCAGAGTATGAAACCAGTGGGAGCTTCACTTGATCAAGTGCTATGGAAGGTTTTCACCTATCTTTGGAAGGAAAAGCAAGAGAGTGGTACATGAGTCTTCCAAGGCATGTGGCGAATGCTTGCCATAGTTGGGCCATTTGTGGAAGGCTTTCTTGGAGAAGTACTTTCCAGCTTCCCAAACGTCAACGATGAGGAAGCAGATTTATTCGGTACGCCAGGATTATGATGAGTCTCTTTATGATTACTGGAACCACTTCCAAGATCTATTATCTAGGTGCCCCCATCATCAGATACCTGATGAACAATTAGTGCAATATTTCTATGACGGGTTAAAAAGTCAAGATAAGGGTATGTTAGATGCGGCATTTAGAGGTTTATTGATCGATCTTATGGCTTCGGAGGCATGGGATTTGATCAAGAAGATGACTCTGAATCATCAACAATACAGTGTTAGAGAAACTTGAGGAGTGCATGAGTTGGGCACCATAATAGCCCAAGCCAAAAGAATGGAGAGTTTGGAGTCAAAGGTTGACTCTTTGGAGAGTATAATAATATCACAGTTGTCTTTCATCACTGCAGAGTTGAAAAACTTGAAAGTGCATCGCCCCACATCTTCTACGAATCTTACTGCACCTCTTTGTGATACGTGTGGGTCAGTGATGTGCATATCCAGCGTTTGCCTTAGTTGTTAAGAAGAAGTGTCTGCAGTGTATCCGAGACGATCAAATCAGAAATGGAACCCCTATTCCAACACTTATAACGAGGGATGGATGGCCAACCCTAGATTTAGTTGAAGGCATGAAGAAGGACAAGCTCAAAATAGATTTCAACAAGGGAGAGGAGCTGGTACTTCCACCAACCAGTTTCCCAACCAACAGTAAATCATGACTATCCCACCCAAGGAAGACACCAGCCAACTGCTGCAAAATATGATGACATTGATGAAGGAAGAACGGAATTCTAACAACAACCAGTTTAATGTCATAGCTTCTCTGATTGAACAAGATTCTTCAAAGAATGCTGCTCGGTTCAATGCATTGGAAAAGAGAATGGAGCAATGGGAGACAAAAGCGAAAAATATTAACTTTATGTCACTCAATTGTCCAACAACAGGAGTGAGAACTAAGCAAGAAGCAGTGGAACCATTCCTTCAAACATCGTGATGATCCCTAAAATTTTAAATGCAATCACTCTCCGAAGTGGGAAACAAGTGAGGTTCAATCATTAGAAGGAAGAAGAATGTGATGAGGAGATTGATAGTGGAGAATTGCCATTAATAAAGAACAACATTAGGAAATCCAAGAGTTCAAAGGAAAAATCACTTTGAAATCTGAGAGCTCAAAGGAAAAATCACTTTTGAATGAAAGGAAGTCTGAATCAAAGAACAAAAGAGCTACCTCAGAGAGTTCCAAGGAAAAAGCACCAACACATGAGCATGGGGAATCAATCAAGCATGAAGCCCAAGGTAAGGAGGTAAATCTTCAAGACCTCCCTTTTCCTAATTCATATTTGATGAGCAAGCGAATCACTAACATCAAGCATGAAAAAGATATCATTGATTTGTTTGGAAAAGTCAAAGTCAACATCCCTTTGCTTGACTTAGTGAAAAGGGTTCCGGCCTATGCTAAATATCTTAAGGACTTGTGCACAAACAAAAGGAAGTTTAGGCCCAATGAGAGAGTCCAAATGAGCTCAAATGTGTCAGCCCTATTTAAACCACAAATACTCGTCAAATGTCAAGACCCTAGATCTTTCACCATTCCGTGCACAATAGGAAAAGTTACCATAGGAAGAGCCTTGTTAAATCTGGCGGTAGCAATCAATATGATGCCTAAGTCTATTTATCAATCATTAGGAGTTAAGAGTCTAAAGCTCACATATGTCATGTTACAACTGGCTGATAGATCTTTTAGGTATCCAGTGGGGATTACAGAAGACATTTTGGTCCAGGTCAAGGGTTTAGTTTTTCCAGCTGATTTCTATGATCTTGACATGTCTTCTGAAGTTATGCAGGACACTTCGTTGATTCTCGGTCGACCCTTCTTAAGGACTGCTAGTATTATGATTAGCATAAAGGAAGGTAAGATCACCATGGAGGTAAGAGATCAACAAGTGAGCTTTAATTTGTATGAGACTATGAAACACCCCTATGAGGACTATTCACTCTTAGGAGTTAGCATGCTTGATATTGCTGTTGATGAAGCATGTCCTGAAGTTGTATTGGAAGAGAATTCCTTTAATTCTGAATTGTATTCACTTGATCTTGGGGAAAGGTTTTCTGTTAATATTTCAGGTGATTCAGACATCACGGAGACTGATGTTGATGTGGAAATAGCTGAAGGCATTGTACATCACTACAAATGCTTCATCGAAGAAAAGTAGAAAGGTTTGGCCCAGGCCGCTGGCGCAACAGATCACCAGGAGATCGATCCCACGTCGGAGGTAAGAGGGAGTGATCTTTTCTCTCTTGAACTTCATAAATTGATTCCTTCTGTTGTGCAACATCCTGTGCTTGAGTTGAAACCCCTACCCACTACAATAAAGTATTTCTTTCTTGAGTCTGATGAACGATTACCTGTCATAATTGCCTATACCTTGTCATAATTACCTGTCATAATTGCCTATACCTTGACTCTTAAATGTTTTGAGGGAACATAAAAGGGCCATAAGGTGGACTTTAGCAGATATACCTAGAATTTGTGCAGCTATTTGCACACATAAGATCTTGTTGAATGAGGGTTCCAAGTCTATAAGGCAGCCTTAAAGGTGACTAAACCCACTGATCTTATACATAATTAAGAAAAAATCACAAAATTGTTAAGTGTCAGGATAATATATCCCATTTTCGATAGTGAGTGGGTTAGTCCAATACATGTAATGCTGAAAAAGAGTGGGATCACGGTGGTTAAAAATGATAGGGATGAGCTTATTCCTACCAGAGTGTAGAATTCATGGCATGTTTGTATAGATTATATAATGTTAAATGATGCAACACGAAAAGACTCGAGGGCAAATCACATTACTATTTTTTAGATGGTTTCTTTGGGTAATTTCAAGTACCTATTGCACTAGAGGACCAAGATAAAACTACCTTTACATGTCCTTTTGGCACCTTTGCATATCGAAGGATCCCTTTTGGTTTATATAATGCTCCACGGACTTTTTAGCATTATGTGATGGTTGTTTTCTGTGAATTCTTAGAAGAATGCATGGAAGTTTTTATGGATGATTTCACAGTTTATGGTGATTCTTTTAATGCTTGTCTATTTAGTCTTACAAAAGTTTTAAAAAGATGCATTGAGAAGAACTTGATTTTGAACTTTGAAAAATGTCATTTCATGGTCAATGAAGGTATAGTGCTAGGTCATTTAATTTCTAGCAAGGGGATTGAAGTTGATAAAGATAAAATTAAGGTTATATCTTCTTTGCCTTATCCTGCCTGTGTTCGAGATATTAGATCATTCTTAGGTCATGCAGGATCATAGGCTTTTCATAAAAGATTTTAGCAAAATTGCATTACCTCTTTCCCAGTTTTTACAAAAAGATGAAAAATTTGAGTTCGATGATTCTTGCAAAAAAGCCTTTGACACATTGAAATTAAAACTCATTTTCCCAATCATTTTAGTTGCTCCTGATTGGAACCTACCTTTTGAGCTTTCATGTGACGCTTCTAATTGTGTTGTAGGGGCTATGTTGGGCCAACGAGAGGAGAAACTGGCAAGAGTTATCGCTTATGCCTTGAAAACCATGGATCTAGCTCAAATTAACTATACAACAACTGAGAAAGAGCTATTTGCAGTAGTTTTTGCTTTAGAAAAATTCATACAATATCTGTTAAACTCACATGTAATCATTTTTACTGATCATGCAAATAATCCTAGATTGATATGGTGGACATTGCTTCTCCAAGAATTTGATATTGAGATAAAGGATCGAGCTGGTGTGACAAATCACATAGCTGACCATTTGAGCAAGCTACCAGATGATATATAGGAAGTGGACTCTTCTGAACTGACTTGCAATTCTTTTCCTGATTCAGTTTTATGTGCTTCAGTTTCCAAAGAACCTTGGTATGTACATATCGTCAATTATCTTATGACTAGACTAACTCCACCTTTTATGTCTCAGGTTAGTCCAGTCATAGGCTCAAAAGATGAAAAGCGAAGCTCGACAATACATCTGGGATGACCCCTCATCTATGGAGACTGTGTAGTGACCAGGTAATCCAAAAATGTGTACTTAATGAGGAATTTGATGCTATAATTTCAGCTTGCCATTCAATGGTTTGTGGTGGGCCATTTTAGTGCAATGAGAACATCTCAGAAAATTCTAGATTTTGGTTTTTATTGGCCTACCCTTTTTAAGGATTCATTTAACTTTTGTCAGTCATGCGATAAATGTCAACGTTTTGGAG
>JANITX010000010.1:25286982-25299564 GCA_027564395.1 Erythroxylum ulei | reverse complement strand
CTCTAACGAGTAGAAAAGGAGTCCACAACAGAGAAACCGGAGAGAAGAAAACCGAAAAGGAGACGCAGGAAGAAGGAGGAAGAAAATGCAGAGGGGGCGAGATGTCGGGTGAGCTGATATTTAAAAAGAATTTACTAACGGAAATTTCCGTAGGTAAATTCAAAATTTTTTTATTCCGCCAATAATTCCCACCTTTTTATCGACGGAACGAAATTTTTCGTCGCTACATCCATTTACCGACAGAATTTTTCGTAGGTAAACTCAAGCTCGTTTTATTCTACCAATAATTCCCCCCAAATTTAGCGACGGTATATTTTCCGCCGCTAACGTCCGTTGCAAATTTTGCCGCGACCAATTCCCTCCAAATTTAGCGACGGTATATGTTTTATCGGTAATTGTTCGTCGCTAACTTATAGTGATTACCGACGGCTGTATTTTTCCGTCGTTAATGTCCGTCGCAATTTTTGCCGCAACGAACTCCCTTTAAATTTAGCGACGAGTATTAGTACCGTCGCTAAATTAATCAATTTTAGCGACGGAAATATGCGTTCCGTTGTTAATTTCCAACAGTATATTTTCCGTCACTAAAGTTCCGTTGCTAATCCACATTTTTCTTGTAGTGCTTAGGTGGCATTTCTCATCACGCTACACTTATTGTACCTGCAATTTATTAATTTGTTATGTGGTCCTATCGAAGTGAATTCACTTCTCTAAGGAAACCGTAAATACTTCAGTGAATTCAAGCTTTTTTCAGTTTGAAGACTCCGTATGAATGGTTTATTGTTCTAAAATATACAAGAAAAGGGGAATTTTAACAGGCACTAGCATTCTACTGGACTCCTTTAGTAAGGCATTAATAGTTTCAGGACTAAACATATAGACCATAAATAATTTCTCGCCGTTGTTTCGCATTGCTGTTTCATCGTGAGCCAGCAGTGCCACTGAATTATTTCTTTCTGATACCTGGTTCGACACAAGTAATACAATGCTGGGGTGCTAGGACTTAGTTTGAAAGCTAAAATTGGCAATGGAGAGTGATCATAGAACAAGACTCACATGGAGCTGATTAATTCACATGCCTCATGTCAACTATCATTAAAATGTTCAAGGTTTAGATCTGATGGCGTCCAAAAATGATATGTCCTCTACGTTGGATTTATGCCATTTGTTAAGAGCTTCTGAGCAGAGGAAAACAGATGGCCACCTGAGATGAGCAGTTTGGCTAGACGTGGCCTGAGCTTGTGGATTTTGTCAACAACAACTGTTGTAGCTTGCAGCACTCAAAGACCTAAAGAAATGAGAGAGATGAAGGTTCTAGCAGGCTCTCGAATTACTGAGATTTCACTCCACGTCTTCCTCATTCGTTTACAATATGGAACATAGAACCATGTTCACCCTCATCAATGACTAACAGTTATTTGACAGTCAATTTGATGAGTGTACGCCTCATCAATGATACCAACTGACTCACAACATTAACAATAGTAAAGCATGTGAATCTTGAATGGATTACAAGACAATCTCGTGTTTAGGTGCCTAGCAACATCTGAGGCTCTTTCTTGAATCCAAATGGTAGCTTCAGCCTAACGTTGAAATTGAAAAAATTGCAAAGCATGGAGAGGAACCATTTATTTTCTTCTCTTCCGTTATCTGGTTATTTTGGGAAAAATTGCGGAATTAAGGATAAATCGCGGAATTAAGGATCAACTAATCAGAAATAAAGCATGGGATTGAACTCCTATTTGTTGTCAAGATTATGAGGCAGAGTTAGAGAACTAGAAGCTTAAAAGAACAGCAGATATTCGCAACCCACAAATTCACCGCAATAGATTTCACCCCGTACATAATGAACATACAAGTACAAGGGCGACACAACGTAATCATACAACACAGGTTCCCAATGAGGGAATCCTAAGGAAACATAAAGTCGCATCCCCATAGAAATGTTCCTGGGGCGATGAAAAATAGTCTATGAGCCTGTACTCTTCCAATGCCTGAGTTGATGGGCTTTCTTTTACCTTAAAATCCTTGATGCGTAACCAGCAGAAGGATCAATGTTTCCTTGCAATCTTAATCTACGCATTACTGGGACATTGACAGTAAGATCCGAAGGAGGTTTGTTGGCATATGGCAATCCATGATATTTAACGAGATAATAAGGTCATTTACAGAACCACCGCTGCTGCTTAAGACTGATCATCAAATCTTGACCTGTTCCACCGTCCTCGCTGACTAGGAACTGAATACGCATCTTCACCTGCATCACCTAATAATGGCACATCAACCTCATCATCATCCTGTAGTCCCAAAAGATTCTCTCCCCAGAGAAACCGGGTTTCAGGTAAAGGTCCTGTTGATCTGCGATTCCTCATCCAAGTCCTTGACCGACCCCTGGGTTCAGCTATTCCATCAATTGAGTGAATCATCTGAAACAAGAACATGGTACTCCACCAGGGTGTATTAACTTCCCCTGTTGCATCTTCCATTGCATCTAACAACCTATCACTATTTTCAACAACATAATCCCCAACCACCACTGCACCTGGAATAGCTGAACGAATGGCACTGACAATATCACCATATTCTCTCTGGTGCTCAAGGCATCTCCAAGCTCGTTCTCTGGATGGATCAATCTCTGAAGGTCGAGTTGCTGGGTGAACCATCCTGGCATGCCTACGCAATTCCTGGTAGTTACCAGAAAAAGAGCAGGATTCCCTGGAGCAGCTTCGCTTCTTCAAATTGAGATATTGCCTGGCCTCTTCAACAACCTTCCAGCCTAATATGGCTCCTCGACATAAAGGACATTGAAGATTCAAACCTAAATCTGATGAGTTACCTAAATCAGTCCCTCCACGCTGATACTCGAACCCATATGCTTCCAAAGGGCTTTCTCCTTGTGTTTCTAACCTAGATGGGTTATTCTCCACAGGTCTTTCAGGCACCCTAGTAGAGTTTTGGGTACTATTTCCTTCAAACAGCATTCTGCTGCGCCAAGACTCTGATATTTCCGTTTCCAAAATGCTTTCTCCTGGTGTCATTAACTCCCTAGTAGGATCTTGTATGCTCTCATTCCAATTGTGATATTCATTAACTTCAACCAGATGACTCCTTAAATTTGAGTTTGTATCAGAAGTAAAACTTAACGAATTAACAGGTAAAGAACTTAATAAGGTTGTATTGGCCCAAGAATTGTCCCTCATCTTTTTAAAGCGGTCCAGGCAATTCGAATGCCTGTAACTTGTGTCACAAATGTATGATCTGCAACCATTCTCATGTGAGCTGCACAGAAGCAGCACAGCATTATGCGGATGCTCCATACATATGGGACATGAGACATCATCCAATTCTTGGTGAAGGGCATGAATATCTGAATCAGTGCAACGTTTCCGTTTTAAACCAGCCATCTTGAATCCACTGTAACGAAGTTGCTTATTATATGAGCTAGTTAGAACAGAATACTTGTAAAAGTTTACGCAATTATTAGCAAACCAGCAATCATATTATCCACATGGGTATCATATGTTTCCAATGGAAGTAAAAATGATTTCCAGCAACTAATTAAAAGGGATTGAAGAAAATAGTTAGGAAACCAAGCATTACAGATCAAATCAGGAAAAAGAAGCACAAAGATCCACCATTGAACAGTGACTTAATAGATCTTTCATTGTAAGCACTTTTAGATTTAAAGGAAGAATTTGTGGATACTTTTATCCAACTATACCTAATGATTATGGCAGCTTAGTTTAAATTCATAAGGTTAATCTAACAACCAATCTTGAATGCACCAAATTTGATGAATGAAAAACAGAGAAGAAAAACAGATTTTGCCATTAAACAAAAGCATTAGAGAGGAGACAATGAAAATTCAAGATACACTAGTCTCAGTTATCTTTCGTGGCTCCTTTTGATGAGAACATGGATACCTGAAAAGAAACAGCACTTATCCTTCTTTTTTAAGGCAAGTTTATGCTTTAAAAACATTTATACCTAGAAAGCAACCCTGTGAGAATTATAAGCCTAACACACAAAAAATGTCATTATTTGTTCTGATTTCCCACTGTTTAAGCAAGAGGAAGCGGATACCCTCATTAACATCCACTCGATGACAATAGTTCAAGCTATTCAAGGATTAAAAATAACATCTGCCACAAGGTACAACAATTTTTCCAAGAGCTGAGCTGCATCAAAGGATAACCAAGTACACAAGCCCAATTACCTCTAGAAAAGTCGACTTATTGTATGAGAACCCACTGGTACCTTTTAGTACCAATTACCTGTGGTTACAGACCCTGCACTATGCTACTGCTGATGAAAAAGGTGGCTCAAGTAGACTACCAATATCATTTACAATCTATTGATTATAGTGGCTATATGGTTATTACTACATCCAAGAATATAAGAATTTTACTTCCAACTAATATTATCAGGAAGACTATAAAAGAAAATATTGCAAATACAAGACCATATTGCAATGTTCACTCTCTTATGACCTGCTTCATTAAAGCAGGATAGCCGTCCAAATGCTAAGGCCTGACACTATACAAAAGAAAAAAAAAACAGCAAGAACACTTTCTTATTTAAAAAAAAAAGAAAGTAAATTTGCCAAGACAATTGAGAGTAAGAACACTGGTCTATGCATTAAGCTTGCTCTAATACTCTATTACAACCATAATTTTGAATCCGAAGCTCAACATAATGTCAGACCTACCAACAATGAAGTCTGGTAAATAAATATCTTAAAATATCCTTCAACAATGGAAGGTGTCAAATCCAAATTTAAGCAAAAGAGGCTAGATGTTATTTTAAATTTATGCAAAATATAACTGGTGAAAAATATGAAATGTAATTACTATTGTCAATTGCCATTAAACTCACCACTATGAAGATCTCTATAGAAATTCTCCACAGGAAGCTTCTGAATATCTACTCGTGTAACAATTGAAAATAACAGAACCCTTGACGGGACTTTGAGAAGAAGATAGCAACGATAGCAATCTTATAATGCTCTTATAACAAACAAAGCAGTAACTATAGTCCTTTAAACTTGAAGGAATGCAAGACTTGATGAATAACTGAGTGATGATTATTGTTGAGCAAACAAGATATAGATGAGTCGTTAAAATCTGCAGTTACATCAAAAAATCATGATCAGAATCGCAAAAGGTCAATCAAAATTATGATTCCTTGCTAGCATGGTAAAAAAAAACCATACAAAAAACTAACATTACTTTAAATAGCAGAACACGGAAGAAAAAGTAAAGGTGTTACGAATTAATCTAAAAGGTCTTTGTTTAATCAACCAAGTGTTAATATAGGCATTTTGACAAAAAAAAAAGGAAAAACTGTTTATTCATATTACAGAAGCAGTACTTCATATTGAATAAACACCAAGAAGCCCACACGTTCAAAATTAAGTTTGCTAAGATAACAATAAAGTACATATCGACAGATGTCACTCATTAATCAGCTATCAATAAATAAAATCATAACTGGAAATCGCATGAATAAAACAGATTTCACATTACGATCATCTTCCCGAATTATTCCTGCTACATTTTCATCATTCTATCTCCGTGCACTTACAGTATTGAAAAAACCCCTAATTTTGTCACCCAAAGAAAAAACAGCCAAATCAGAAAAAGCTGCACCAAACACCAATTCAAAATTAAGCAAATATTATATCAGAAACAATTGCCAACATGACCCTTTGGAATTGATGTTTTAAACACAGAAAGTAAGCAAACAATTGAAAAGAAAAAGTCCCAGACAAAACAATTTTCTAAGTGGGTGTCCTCAAAGTCCAAAAGCTCATCCGTTCTTCAGCCAAGAGCCTCAGCTCAACACAAAATACAAACTACATAACCCCAAAACCAATCAAAACAGCACAATATTCCTCTGAAACCCCATCAATTAAAGATTAAAATAAAATATAAGTCCAAATTAAAGTTATTTGATGAACAGATGCGAGAAATTACAAAGGGAAACGAGTTCTAAAAGAAGATCTGAGGAGAGGGAGGTTGCATCCCAGAGGTTGCGTCTCAGAAAGAAGTTACTGATAATGAACTTCCATAATGCACATATGTATTCTACTTTAAAATGATAACTTAAGTCTCAACTTTCCAATTTACGTACTGTTAGAAATCTATAGTGGAATTTTCATTCATCAACAAGTAAATCTTACAAAATCTAAGATCTACTAAGTGCCAAATAAGTCAAAGCCCCTTAATCATACTTTTATGTAAAAAATTAATATAGTGGTTACCCAGTAAATTCATAGCAGCACACAGAGTGCCACTAGTTGCAATTAAGTCATCCACCACTAAAGCGGTGGTGGATTGCCATATCTACGAGGAAAAAACACCTCAGTACTGGTGCTCTTTTCGCGTTTAACACCACCACCTGATCCATTGATAATGACTTGTCTCATACCTTGAGCTAAACTTGAGGTGGAGGCCAAGCTGATTGGGGAAGAAGAAATGATCTTACTCCTTTGCCATTTTCATAACCCACAAGTCTTGCTTTGTTCTGGATTTGCTGATCTTGGAAACCTCTTTTCACCTGCTCTCGTACCCAGAACTGTGGTCTTGGTACTTGATCTTGTTGTGATACTGTGAAATAGAGGACCCAATAAAGCTTTGTAGATAAGGTCACATGGGTCGGTGTTCAACTCAAACGGTGTCGTAGGTGGCGAGAACCCGACCTTTGGACTACCATTACTAGAAACTGACCAGCTTCTGATTCCACTAAACATTGACTTGGGTGAACCAGCCATGACCCGCTTGGACTTCTAATATAAAAAAATTTACTCAACAAAGGCTCAATAGCAAAAAGGTAGAGAGAAAAAAGCAGTACCCTAGGTTTGACAGCAAGTTGCTGAGTGAGGCGGCGAATCAGTCCAAAGAGGAAGTCACCGTCGCCGTTGTCGTCATTGCTACTCTCCGCTGACCCCACAACTAACTTAACCAGAGAGTAGAAGAAGAGCATAAACCTTGCATTGCTTTTCGCCTGCTGCAGAGAGAAGAAGTTAGAGAGAAGAAAGTAGAGAAGAAGAAACCTCAGAGTATAAACGTGGGAAATGAAGACGCGAGAAGAAAATGTTAATTTTAAATAGTCTTCCACGACGTTTTGTTAAACAAAACGTTGCAGTTTTTATTGCACAACGTTTTATTGAAACGTAGCAGTTTTTATTTCGCAACGTTTTATTGATAAATTGTCATAAAAGGTGTTATAAACTTATGACGTTTTTATGAAATATTGCAAAAAATTGAAAATTTTCATAACATTTTTTAAACGTCACGAAATGTTTGAATATTTTGTGACGTTTTATTAAAAAATGACGCGAATAATGTATTATTTTTGTAATAATTTGGTGAAGAATGAAGGTAGGATCATTTTGAATCCTTTGGATTTTTGGAAGAATTTTAGTTCACAGAGTTTAGAAAATGCTTAGGTTTAAGTATTTTAGAACCCATCATAGTGATTTTGCATTGTGGGATTTTTCTATTAGATTCCTATTAAATGAGACTTGGTTTGTTTTAGGGAACCAAAAAAATCCTACCCAAGAACAAAGGGAAAGACAAACTTGACTTGAATTTTTGCAAGCAAATTAAGTGGGTAATATATTTATGATTGTTATGTAAATAGGCAATGTGTCTATGAGTGTATATATACTTGAATTGTTAAATTGTGAATTCTATAATGTGAAAAATGCATTATGATATGTTTTATGTTATGCATTAAAAGATGTATAAAATTTCGATATGATTGAACTGTGATTATGATCATGTATGCCTTGAAAAAAATGTCATGGTATTTTGTATGGATGAAAAGAAGAAAAAGTATAAGAAGTATGAGAATATGAAACAGTGATCGATTGAATTGAGCATGAGATTGATTGTATTTGGGTGAGAGAGGAACCGTTTTGTTCGTCACGTGCACGTTAACAAGAGCCTTCTCCCAGTTACCCGCTTGAGGCCACGAGATCCTGAGAATTTGGACTCTTTTTGTTCACGGCGTAAACTTCAGTTTTCCTGTTTTGTTCTATGGAAATTCTCAAGCCAATTGGTTGTGCATTGCATATTCGATTTGTCAAGTATGATGCATAATTGAGTGTCATGCTTTGATGGATGAATCTTCATGATATGTTCTATGTGATGACATTCGAATTATGGAATTTTGAGCTTGAATTATGGATGATAGAATTGCTAGATTAAATGGGATATATATACGCATACTTTGGTATATTTATATATATATGTGTGTGCCTAAATTGTATGGCTCGTTGCCAATGGCTATAAATATATAAGCCACTTCACAGCTCACCCCATTACCTTCCACTCCGCAGGTAAAGAAATAGCAGCTTAGCATTGATACTTGCAAAGTTTGGCAAACACCAAGATTAGAGCCTTTTGTAATTAAGTTAGTTAAAAAAAATTTGGTATTTAGAATCATCTTAAGCATAAGCATTCAATTGTATTGTGTATTTTTGTATTTTGTAATAAGTAAAAGGGGTGGTTTTGGAAATATAAAGATATTATGAAAACAAACATTTTGTTCTGTAATGAGCTCAACTGATTACTGAAACTCTGATGTGTTCTATAAGGTTTACATCTTTTGTGATTGAAATTGTTTTTAATAAATCGGGTCGTTTTGATTATCATTTTTTCGCATGTGCGTTTATTGGTTTAATTTTTTTTTCCATGAAATTGTTTCAATTTATGGCTCCGAATGCTGGCTTCGAAAGTGGGGTCCAACATTGTTTGGTATCAGAGCTGAAGAAATGTGTTTGTTCTTGTCATCTGATTCTTTCGGAGCCCAACATTTGGGGCCATACATTTGGCGCTACATACATAAAAAGGAAAGGAGAGTTTGATTTCTAACAATATCCAGCGCATACTTATGTTGGGAAAGGAAAATTCCAGCAGGTGACTGAGAATCCTCCAAGCTATGAAAATATTTGAGTCCCCAAATCCTTAAAAGAAAAGCATGCTTCAAAATAATTCTTGAAGTTTAGAATTTGATCGTTATTATTTTCTGCAATAATCGTATCATCAACATATACTAGAAGTGCAAGGAAGGAGGCCTTAAACCTTAAAGTAAACAAGGAATGATCTGCAATCGATTGGCGAAAACCATACCATATTGAATAAGTGAGGAAGACAATTTTGCAAACCACTGTCCAGGGGCCCTGCTTGAGTCCATATAGAGATTTTTGTTGTCGATATACCCTACGGTCACCATGTTTACGAAATCTTGGAAAGGGCAACACATAAACTTCTTCATGCAAATCTCCATGGAGGAAAGCATTATTTACATCCATTTGATGTAAACTCCAATGTTTTGCAACACTTAGCAAGCAACGAACATTAGTCAACTTAGCAACTGGGGCAAAAGTCTCATTATAGTCAAGTCCCTCAACTTGATTGTTTCCTTAGACAACTAAATGAGTTTTGAAATGTTCAATACTACTGATAGATTTACCATTGATTCTATACACTCATTTGCTACCAATGGGTTTTTTACCAGGAGGAATATCACAAAGTATCCAAGTGTTATTTTTTTTCTAGTGCCTGAATTTCTACTAACATTGCTTCCCTCCATTTCAGACCTTTCACAACCTGTGAATAAGACTTAGGCTCCAAAAGATTGTCAAGAGTAGTCAAGAAGACTTGTTTGTACCCTTTTTCGACCGAGTGGATAGCCAACAAATATACAAAGACGGGCACAGGATGCAAATTTATCATTTGAATGATTAGTATCATGCACATAGCACAAACAGTCAAAGATACACAAGTGTTCATACTTGCAAGTTTTGTGAAATAAAAGTTCTCGTGGAGATTGGCCATTTAAAAGAGATATGGGTGTAAGATTGATGAGATAAGCTACAGTAAGAATACACTCACCCAAAAAATGTATGAGTAGATTGGCTTGAAAATCTAAGGCGCGAGTTGACTCTAGTAAATTTCTGTGTTTCCCTTAACGACTCCATTTTATCGTGGTTTGTCAATACAAGATGTGTCATGTAAAATTCGCCTTTTTATAAGAAAAATTTGCATAGCATCATCAATAATTTCTGGCGCATTATCACTTCGATTTTTTTTTCGTGTTGAATTAAGTTTCGGCTAGGGCATAGAAAAGTTGGAAATAGTGGACTATGTCTGATTTATGTTTCAACAAATACACCCAAGTGGCACGAGTGCAATCATCTACTAATGTGAAAAAGAAACGAGCACCAGAGAGAGACTGAGTCCTATGCATCACAATGTACCAGATCGAAAAACGAAAAGGATTTATTTTTGCCCAAAGGAAAAGACGAACGAGTTTGTTTTTCACGAACTTTGTTAGAGTGTCCCATATTGACTAGACATGAAAATGTTAAAGTGTTTATGAGTGGTAAGGGTCAACTATCCAAATAGATAGTTCTAGTTATTTGGACAATGGTTGACCCAAATTCAATTCTTGATAGTAGACTCTACACTCTGCTCATATTAAAAATTCAACATAGTATCAGAGCAGGTTTGGTCCGGATTATTAATTTCTCGATTGTTCGTCTAAATGTCCAGTACCAGCAGCCCGGTCCAGTTACTACTACGTATATTTCAAGTTACAACTGGATGTCCAGCCATAATTGTACTTGAGGGGGAATATTAGAGTGTCCCATATGGAATAGATATAAAAATGTTAAAGTATTTATATATGGTAAAGATAGTAAACTCTACATTTGTCCATATTAAAAATTTAACAAACTTCACCCTCTCCAGTCAGTTTCCGATTAACAAGGTCCCTTAGAATACAGAAATCAAGAAAGAATAAGGCCACACAATTTACTTCCCCTATTATTGCACTATTTACAGCACGGTGATCACGACCTCTGTCTTGGTTACCGCGTCAGTGCCCTCGACCATGGCTACCCCATTCCGCTGGGTAACCTATTAGCTCATAGCAATTTTCTTTCCAGTGCCCATTGCGCTTGCAATGATCACAAAAAGATCTTCCTGAACCTTGACCTCACCGTTCTGTAGTCACGATCATTAGGAATCCGAGTGGCACCATCGACTTCTTGTTTAACGGTGAAGGCAGCAGCTTCTACAGGAACACGATTGTTATCGATACTTTGTTGCTTTTCTTCATTCACTATAACAGGCTGTAGGCTCGACCAATAGACGGGAGAGGATCCATCCCCTAGATCTGGGAGCAAATCACGCGATATCGCTCTAAGTTGAGCTAGAAAAGAAATTGATGAAGCTTTTCAAGGTTTCATTCTCTCTGAACTTCCTTTGCTGAACCACAGGTGCAATTTAGAACCATTGAGCATGCATTGACTTCATCCCAAAAACCTTTCAATTTAGTGTAATATTCTGTGACAGAGAGATCTCCTTGTTTGGTCTGATATATAGCATCTTGACTTCAAAAATGCGAGTGTGATTACCTTGACCATACCTTTCTTGAAGGTCGAACCAGATTCATGTGCTCCCTCGTAGAAAGCAATTGACGGATGCAATTCTGATATAATTGAATTG
Source organism: Erythroxylum ulei (assembly GCA_027564395.1). Lineage (NCBI taxonomy): Eukaryota > Viridiplantae > Streptophyta > Magnoliopsida > Malpighiales > Erythroxylaceae > Erythroxylum > Erythroxylum ulei. Next base: position 25,288,045 of record JANITX010000010.1, on the reverse strand, counting down.
TTAATCCATGTGATGACGATAGATTAAAAATAATTTAATGTTATTGACATATCATAATTATATTTGATATAATTATTAAAAAATTTTATAAGATATAAATTTAAGAGATAAAGTTTAAATTTTATAATAAATCACAATTGAAATTTAAATAAGTTAAATATATTTTAATAAACAATTTTTATTAAATCCTATCCGGTCAAATTATATAAAGGTAATCTTGTAACTGTATTGTAGTTAAATTTCGTAAGTTGTCGTCAGTACACGGTACTACATATGTTTTCATATGTTTGTGGGATGATTTCAAAACTGTAGACATAAAAGTGGCAAATGTTTGTGGTGTGAGATGCGAATCACGTTGAAGGCGTTATCGCGCATCGGAATTTAGAGCATAACAGTAAGATGCCTTTGCCTTTGGGGACTACGACAATGTTTGTTTAGGAATCTAACCTTGAAAATGGACATTGAGAAGATAATTTAGTTGGATGTGACGTGCTGTGCAAGGTGAAAGATAAGTACTTTTATAATTTTAATTTATTATTAAATTTAAAATAAAATAGTTTATAATAAATTTGATTTTATGGCCTTGTGTTGTTTGAATTTTGAAGTTGGAATTTACGTTAAGACTCTAGTTTTGGTCCAAGGCCATATAAGGATTCAGCTGCGTCAACAATGGCCAGGATTTGACTACATATTTAGGCTATATTTGGTTGGACGTAAAATTTTAATATACTAAAATGTAAATGAATGTAATATTAAAAAATTGTTGTTTGAGAGAGATGACAGAATTCATAATATAATATAGTGAAATATTATTTAGATGAAGATTTTATAATGTAATATAGTATATCATTTTACATTCTATCCTAAACCCCTCTAAATTGAAACTTTTCATTTTTACTGTTTAGGATCAAATGAGATATAATATGTGGTTCTGCCGGATTTTGGCGGAACGGAACGTTGCCGTTTGGCTCCATGATATAATTTTACTCAGCTCATTCTAGGGTACCGCGGGGGGGCTTCAGCCGATTCTTTTCTACTCGACCCCCCGCCACAAATTAGCGGG
>JANITX010000010.1:25263048-25273639 GCA_027564395.1 Erythroxylum ulei | reverse complement strand
GCCTTTCCTCGGGTTCGTAGAGTCGGGTTTCCCGTTTACCCACAACGGAGGAGCCGCCCCCACCAGGCAGGCGGCCAGTGAAGTTTTATACTAACTCGGATTGTGACTTGTACATAGTCATGGAGCGACAAGGCTGCACCATCAGTGAGCTTGATCATGGAAGATAAACTTATCTATGAACATGCATTGATGGACTTATGTATGGATAGGCTGTGGTAAAAACACATCAGCAGTGACATGGTAGCTGTAGATGATGTGGGTCATGATGACGTGGCGGATAAGATCACAGTGGATGAACATCATCTTTAAGAGATGAAGATCACGTGGAAGGATCATCTAAAAATAGACGAGATCATCGTGGATAAAGATAATCATTTCTAGATAGGGTAATATTTTAAATGTGATGTAACTTAATCTTATTAAATGTGACTAGGACTCTTAGTCATCTGAAGGAGCCTATAAATAGCTCATTAGCTAGTAGAGTTCTACTTCGCTTATTTGAATGTTATGAGCCTCGTGGAGGAGGATTCGTGCCAAACCAAACTCGACGGAAAGAAGAGCTAACAAATGGGAAAGGTGCCAATGAAAGAGAAGGCTTGCTCCAGTGTTCGACAGTTGGCAAAAGAGTCTTCGAGAGAACCGCTCGTGGAGGAGTGTCCACAGATTATTTTGCCGAAGGCATCGAATTCTTCTAGTGGGGGTGATTTGTTAGACCCCTAAGTCCAAACTGCGGAATCGTGCAAGTATTGAGGAGTCTTAGCCAATGCTTGGCACACAAGTCGACACGAGGAAGACGTGTTGACGAGGGAACAAAGCAAAGTCTTACGAGTTGGCGAGCAAAACCCAAGGAACTTGAGAAGTAGGCAAGAGATGCAGGAAGTATCGATGAAGATCTCGATAGTAGGCAAGATTCAATACGTGTAGGCGCGCATTGGCAGAAATCTTCAACGAGACCTAAGATTCAAATGCGAGGTCGCGCGGAGTTGACAAACTAAATCATGCAAGACCCAAGAGTGCGCGAGAGGGCGCAAAGGCATATGAGACCCCACGAGGATGCTCAAAGGCATGCGAGCACGACAAAACACATAAACAATTGACTTTGGTGAGGCAGATCGAAGGTATGTAAAATATGCGAGGTTTTATACTAACTTAGATTATGACTTGTACTTAGTCATGGAGTGACGAGATTACACCATGAGTAAGCTTGATCATTGAAGATGGACTTGTCCATAGATTTGCATTGATGGACTTATGTGCAGATAAGCTACGGTGAAAACACATCAGCAGTGACATGGCAGCTGTGAATGATGTGAGTCATGATGACATGGCGGATACGATCACAGCGAATGAACATCATCTTTAAGAGATGAAGATCACATGGAAGGATCATCTAAAGATAGATAAGATCTTCGTGGATAAAGATAATCATTCCTAGATAGGGTAATCTTTTAAATGTGATGTAACTTAATCTTATTAAATAAGATAAGATTGTGATCTTTGCTAGTAGAGTTCTACTAGGACTCTTAGTCATTTGAAGGAGCCTATGAATAGCTCATTAGAGTTGAGACCTATTCATTCACTCATCATTGAGAGAAATCACTCAGAGGATAGAGCTTTGAAAGTTGAGAGTTTTTGGGAGAATTCTCATTATAAGGGTTTTGAGTTGGGAGTTCCTTAAGTGCTTCATGAGAGTTAATGAAAGAGTAGCTTTGGCTGTATTTAAATCTCTTGTTGCTTCTTTACTCTGTTACACTTGTATTCTTTATATGTGTGAGAGAAACACTTTAAACACTTGTATGCACGTGAGGTGTTCGAGGGCTAACGGAGTTGTTCGGCGGCATTTACGTGAGAAGGCTGAATCTTGCTCAAGCGGACCTAAGCGGGATTGCCGCACGAAGGTGAACGCGACTTACAGTAGAAGTTTGAGTCCAAAGAAGACCTCTGTGACAACGGTCATGTACTTAGATGGAGATGCCAAGCTCTAGTAGAGGACGAAGACCTCTGCGAAAATCAATGCAAGTAGAACTCCCATGAAAACCTTAATGCAGATGAAGGAGCTCAAAGATTAATTCCTTCCCATGAATACTTCTTGGCTAGCGAGAGATACCTTGAAGAAGCTCAAGCAGGATGGATCGGTAAGAGACTATGTTAAATCATTTAGTTTTCTAAGGTTGGATATTGAGAATATATCAGATGATGACAAGCTCTTCAATTTTCTATCCAGGTTACAACCGTGGGCTCTAATGGAGTTACGGAGGCAAAAAGTGAAGGACGTGATTGGTGCAATCATAGCTGCTGATGCTTTGGTGGATTTTCGAATGGCGAAAGAATCTAAGGCGAGCTCTTCAAATTCTTCCAAGGACAAAAGTCACACTCAACAGGAGAAGACCAAGGGGAAGAAGAAGAAAGACTCCAAGAAGGGAGATTTCAAGGACAAGGGCAAGCAAAATGGTGGCTCTAAAAACAAGGAGACGTCTTCAAAGAAGGGCAAGGTTTCTTGTTACTTGTGCGACGGTCCACACTTTGCTAAAGAGTGCATGAGGAAGGAGAAGTTGAATGCCCTAATTGCTGAAGAAGACGGTGATTCTTCAGAAGATGCGGCACTAAATCCGATCACTTTGCTTAATGTGGTTAGTAGTAAGTCGGTTCTCTTTGATAGACTAATTGTACATGAGTAGGTTGGAGAGAAAGACGTGACCGCAATGGTAGATACAGGTGCGACCTACAGTTTCCTAGCGGAAAAGATGGTTCAAAAGTTGGGCATAAGGATGTCCAAGGCTCCAATGAAGATTAAAACTCCTGCGAGGAAGGCACAAGTAGTTGCGAGAATTGCTTACAATGTTCTAATCAGCATTCGAAGTTGGCATGTAAAGATGAACTTCATTATCATACCATTGGAGGATTTCGAGATGATATTAGGAGTCGATTTCGTCAAAGCAACAAAGATGGTGCTGTATCTGAGTTTGGGAAGTATGATGTTAATGAACGATCAAAATTTCTTTTACGTGAATTGTTATAGGTTTGGTGGTAGAACGATAGATGCTACAACTTCGGTAGGACATATTTCGGCCTTGAGCATCAGAAAGGGTTGAAGAAAGGCATAAAAACCTATCTCGCTGCCATGTGAGAAATCAGCGAAGACTACATGGGAAGTCCCTGATGCGATTGCAAATTTGTTGAAGGAGTTTCGGGAGGTCATGCCGAAAGAGTTGCCAAAAACTCTTCCCCTCGTTGTGAGATAGATCACAGGATTGAGTTGGTTCCTGGAGAGATCCCACCTGCACATGCCCCATATAGGATGTCCCCGATAGAATTGGCAAAACTTCGAAAACAACTTGGTGAGTTCTTGGAAGCAAGGTTCATCCAATCATCCAAAGTCCCATACGGTGCCTCGGTACTGTTTCAAAAGAAGCAAGACAGTACACTGCGAATGTAAGTAGACTATCGAGCATTGAACAAGGTAACAATCAAAAACAAGTATCCAATACCTTTGGTTCAGGATTTGATGGACAAGTTGTCAAGTGCTGAGGTGTTCACTAAGTTGAATTTTTGGAGTGGGTATTGACAAGTGTGGATAGCTGAGGGTGATGAGCAAAAAACAACGTGCGTAACTCGTTATGGATCCTACAAATTTTTAGTTATGCCGTTTAAATTAACTAACGCCTCGACTACATTTTGCAACCTTATGAATGATGTGATGTACGACTTTCTGAATAAGTTTGTTGTGGTCTACTTAGATGATATCGTGGTGTATAACACTAACATAGCAGAATATGTGGAACACTTAAGGTGGGTGTTTGAAAGACTAAGGCAATGCAAGCTCTACGTGAAGATGAAGAAGTGCGAGTTTGCCCAGTTGGAGATTGGATTCTTGGGTCACGTGGTGAGCAAAGGTCAAGTCAGAATGAATCCGAGAAAGGTGAAAGCGATAGTTAAGTGGTAGGCTCTCACGACAGTACGAGAATTGCAGAGTTTTCTCGACCTGACGAACTACTATGGACGGTTCATTGTAGGATACTCTAAGCAAGCAGCGCCATTTACGAACTTGCTGAAGAAGAAGCAATAGTGGTGTTGGTTGAGTGCATGTGAAGAGGCATTCAAGAAACTTAAAGCCTCTATATCTCAACCGAACCTGTGGTAAAGCTGCCCGTGTTCGATCTTCCATTTGAAATACATACTGATGCTTCGGACAAAGCCATTGGTAGAGTTCTTATACAGAAGGGTCATCCGATAGCATTTGAGAGCCGAAAACTTAATAGTGTGGAGCAATGTTACCCGACGCATGAGAAGGAAATGCTTGCGGTGGTGCATTGGCTTGAGACATGGCGAGTATATTTGTTGGGAAGCAGGTTTGTTGTCCGAACAGATAATGTTGCTAACACGTTTTTTAGGAACCAAAAGAAATTGTTTGCAAAACAAGCCCAGTGGTAGGAGTTTCTTGCTGAATATAACTTTGTGTGAGAGCACAAACCAGAGACGCATAACAACGTGATAGATGCCTTGAGTAAGAAGGAGGTATTTGCGGCTCTGTATTCGGTCACGAGGGTGGAGTCCAACCTGTTGGAGCAAATCAAGGCGGCAACTCCATTAGACACGATGTACTGTAAGTTGATTTCTCAAGTCAAGGAAAGTATTGTACTCAGGTTTTGACTCGACGATGATGGGTTTTTGATAATTAAGAATAGTCAAGTTTATGTGCCGAGTTTTGGTGGATTGCGGAAACAATTGTTGAAAGAGACCCATGATTCGCGGTGGGCTGGTTACCCAGGAGTCCAATGGATGCTAGTGCTCCTATCTTGTTCCTACTTTTGGCCAAAGATGGAGACTGACATGAAATGTTACGTCAAGACGTGGCTCGTTTGTCAGTTGGATAAGCCTGAGAGAAACAAGGAAGTTAGTTTGCTATAGCCCTTATCCATCTCCAAGAGACCGTGGATGTCGGTTTTAATGGGTTTCATTAGTGGGTTTTCAAAGGTGGACAATACGGCTTCAATCATGGTTGTGGTTGACAAATTCTCCAGATAGGCGATCTTCGTGCCAACTCTTGTGACTTGTCCCTCAGATGTTGTGGCCGAGTTGTTCTACAAGAACGTTGTCAAGTATTTCGAAGTTCCCGAGAATATTGTGAGCGATCGAGACGCCAAATTTACAAGCCAATTCTGGACGTTCCTTTTTAATATGATGGGTTGCGATTTGAAGTTTTCAACAACAAATCACCCACAAACAGACAGCTAAACAAAAAGAATCAATAATTTGTTGGAAAAGTACCTACGACATTATGTAAATGCAAGTCAACGTAATTGGTTGAGTTTACTTGATATTGCACAATTTTACTATAACTTACATAGATCTTCAGCTACGAAAAAAAGTACTTTTGAGATTGTGTTGGGACAATAGCCTCTCACAGCACTAAAACTTGCTCAACAAAGGACAGGTGACAAATGTTTTGCAGCACATAAGTTTGCAATGGAGAAGCAAGAATTGTTGGATGAGGCGAGGGACAGCCTTCGAAAAGCTTCTAAACGGATGAAGAAACAAGCGAATCTTCAAAGGAGATCGTTAGAATTTGACGTGGGAGATAAAGTTTTGTTGAAACTAACCTCATAGATTTGAAAAAAGATCTCGAGTAAGCACGTTCATAAGAGTTTAGTGCTGAAGTACAATGGACCGTTTGAAGTAAGACACAAAGTAGGGAACATGACATACAGGTTGAAGTTGCCCAAGCGATTAAAGGTACACCCTACTTTTCAAGTTAGTTTTCTCAAGCCTTATTATGAGGATGCATCAGATCCGAATATGAGTCAGGTAAAGCGAGCTCCACCGGTTTTGAGGAAATAGTTCGAGGATCAAAAATCGACAGACCGAGTTCTTGATTTAGTGAAAAGGTAAATCTGTCGTAGAAGCTACATGGGAGAAAGATATGACCTTGTTGCAATCCGAAGACCAGGTGAACGCCTACCTTCAGACTAATTCGACGAGGGTGTCAAATATATCTAGTGGGGATGGTTTGTTAGACCCTTAAACTTCAGAGCACTTCTTAGCGACTTTCACGATACGCCTTAGGAGGAGGGTTAGCTGGATTACAAGCGTGAGGGAGACATGCGAAAACACTAAGGCAAACATGGGCGAGTGGGATTAGAATTGGTGCCAATTTTGGTAGAGTCTCGAACCTTGTAATGATTAACTCAACCTAGGCTAAGGACTTTACCCATGCTCGGATGAATGGACCACGACTAGCAGACTTGTTGTGGGAAACATTGAATCAGGCCAGTGTGCTATGCAGGTTTCGGCAAGATCACACTGCATCATCAACGAATAAAGATCGTGAGAAGATCTTGAATGATGAGGCGACAATTAGGAGTTAGAGTTGCAGTGGAGCTTAACATCTGAAGATAGTAGAAATCTTCGAGGATAAGGATGCTAGTTTCCTATTTGAATATAAACTTTATCTTTCTGTTATCTTGTAGATTCTATCTTATCAGATAGAGTCCTATTTAGATGGGGGTATCGTCTAATTGGTCCATGTGATGTAATCTGATAGGGATAGACGTGATCTTAGCACGATCTTAGGTAGTTCAGTTTTAGTGAGATTCTGAATGTTACTTGGCTTCCAAGTTAAAGTGCCTATATATAGCTCATTCGAGCTTTGCTCTTCTCATTCAATTAGAGAGAGCATTCCTTGTATTCTTTTGAGGGAAAGTATATAAAAGTTGGTTTTACCACATCTCTCTTGTTTCCTTGCTGCCTTTGTTTTCTTATTGCTTTCGTAGCATTGTTTTTTAGAGTGCGCGAGGTAAAAACTTCGAGGGTCGTTGAAGGTTGAAGTTTTGCTTAAGCGGACCTAAGTGAGATTGTTGTACAAATGGTGTTAGCGATCAACTTCGGTGAAAATTCGAGTCTAAGGTGACCTTTGTATCATTAGCCATCTTAAAGCTACATTTCAGCCATATTAAATTCCTAAGCCTAAAAATCCAACAATCAAATATTAAATTCCCAGCTTTACAAAATCTGAAATTTCTACATTCCTAGCTAAAATTCAACCTTGAAACCTAATATTTCAACAGCCTAACATCAGTCATATTTCATAATTTTGTGCTTTTAGCTACTAGTTAATAATTCTTCTATTTGTCCTACATCACAAACTGATGCTAATAACTTAGCTTCAATTTGAGGGGGAGTGTACAAATTGTATTTAGTTAGTATCTTGAGGGGGAGTGTACAAATTGTATTTAGTTAGTATCTTGTATAGTTAGTACATATGATTATATTTTATACCATTTCAATTTGTATCAATTTGAGGGGGAGCGTACAGATTGTATTTAGTTAGTATCTTGTATAGTTAGTTCATATGATTATATTTTATAATATTTTACTTTGTAGCCCTAAGGGTATTTATGTCATTGCACAAGCTACATATATATATGGCAATTCCTAGAGCAGCGGTCAAGCCTTTTTGGTGACTGCTCTTATCTATTTCAGTAATACTCTAATTATCATTTACAAGAAGAAATATACCTGAACACACCAAGGATTGGAAGTCCCTTTTCTGTGGCAAGGCTTCTTTTCATAAGCAGTACTGCTGCAGCACCATCACTTACCTGGCTGGAATTACCTAAGATGATTTTGCAGTCAATTCTTATTGCACTTGAGCTGACTATGATTCTCATAATTATTTCAAGTGTTATTCAGTACCAGCAGTAGTGGTTCCATCCTTTTTAAATGCAGGCTTCAGCTTGGCCAAACCAGCCATGTTTGTGTCTGGCCGAATACCATCATCCTCTGAAATTGTGACTGGCTTTGCTACACCAGTTTTGCTGTCCACAATCTATTGAAAGGGATGATCTAACACACGCTGAGAGAGGAAAGGAAGTGAAAGATATTTCGTGATGTACATTCAATTCTTCATTTACCTTTGTATAAACAGGGACAATTTCATCTTTGAATTTGCCAGAGGCCCTTGCAGCAGCAGCTTTTCTATGTGATTCAACCTACAGTGTCAAAGTGAAAGTGCTGATTACTCAAAATGCTTGCATCTGAGGCTTATTTGCAGACATGTGTAACTTACAGCAGCCTGGTCTTGCTCTTGCCTTGTCACACCATAACATTCTGCAACATTTTCAGAAGTAATTCCCATGGGAAGAAGACAATCACGAGCTTGGACAGAACTCTCCACCTATTAGCAACATAAATCGATTCACACACAGTATATGTACAAGATAACCAACTATAGAGAAACATAACGTTCAAGCATACTCTTGGGTTAACTTGTTGAACTCCACGAATGTTATCCACTGTCATGGACTCCAAGCCAGCTGCAATACCTTTGTTGAAGATAAAAGAAGGTTAAGCCCGTAAAGGGTATATAAGATACAAACTTATTCTGGAATCATTCTTACCTATGTCGATATAACCAGTTTTTATGGAAGCAGCAACATCAGCAACTGCCTGCAGACCAGATGAGCATTGCCTGTTGACAGTTCTGAGGGGCACCGTATCTGATCAAATGGGTAATCAATGTAGAGTAATCATCCAAAAAGATTCTCTACACTTCTAGAAGAAAATTAATCCTAAAATGCAATTATGTATAAAGTGCCATTTGGGACTCTTGAATATGTTCTGTCCATCTTTTCCAAAAGTTGGTGGCAACTTGAAAATTAGAGGTAAGTTCAGCAACTATCAAAATAAGACCGTATAAAATAAGTTGATAGAAATATTGAAGAAGAAATTGTTAAATTTACAAGCCTGTGACAAGTACTTTACCAGGGAAACCGGCAAAAATAGATGCCATCCTGCACTCGATTGCCCTTTGTGAACCGGGAGCCAAAACAGTACCAACAACTATATCCCCTACTTCACTTGGATTCAAATTTGTTTTCTCTATCAATGCCTAAAACACACAATTAGAAACAATCAAAGTAGATCATTCACTACCGTAGAGAATTACACCATCGTACTTGCAGGTTCTCATTAGACAAAAAGGAACAGTATCTTCTAACCTTAAAAACAGGAACGAGGAGATCCTCAGGAAAGGTATCCTTGAAACCACCACGCTTGGACTTGCAGATTGCAGTACGATATGCACTGTTTGACATCAAACCAAGTGGATTCTGAGCTAATGTGTGCGTGAGAGAGATGAAGAAAACATGAACAACACCGCATATTCAGAACTAATATCCATCCTGTTTCAAAGACAAAAACTCACGCAACAATCACGATATCATCACCAAAGGCAGCCGAACGATGATATGCAGCGCTAACCCCAGCCCCGCAAATTGAGGTCTGATAAACCAACAAGAAAAGAAGAGTCATTATGAACACAAAGAGAACATCAATGCCCAACAAAACATAGTCCTAAGAGTGCAAAGGGCTTATTAATTTACAAGTGCCGTGTTATTCAATCAAGATACCAAGTTAAGGGCATCTATCATTGCAGGGCCACTAAGTCACTCGAATTCTAGACCAACAAAACTGTTACAAACCAGCAAGAAAGGAGAAAAGCGTGTTACACAAAGAAAACAACTACTTTCTCAAGTAAAGATGGAATTTTCCAGGTACCCAGAAACGTGAATAAACAAATAATGTATTTTGAAAAAGAGATAAGCTGAGTTCATGTCCAATTTTACGGAATTTCCAAGTTTTTCGATTCAGCAAAGCACAGGAAAACCAAGTACAAAACAAACATAGCCACAAACATAACAGACAACAACTACTAGAAAGAAAAAGAATAACTTACAGAAAGAGAAGAGGATTCATGGATATCAGGAGAAGAAGTGGATTGCAGATGAGCAAGCAAAATTTTCTGTCTGTTCAATGCTTTCTCCATGTTCTCTGCGACTCCTTTCTCTACACAAAGGAAATGGTGATTGATAAAACGTTACACATAAGAGAAGCGAGGGATTCGACCTTTAATGCTATTGGCTAACGCGTCTCTATGTCTTCTCAACGGTGAAAATGAAGGACAAGTCAAAATGGCAGAGAGGATTTCCTTGTGGCTTCCCCTGATAAGTAATGCAATTATTTTGGCTGATAAAGTAAAAGTATATTATTGAATTCTTTTCTTAAAGTAATTTGGTATTAAATGTGGGACAAAAGACCCTGCGAAACACGTTCCCACTGACAACCTCAACGTTTAAAAAATTCGGTGATTCTGCTTTCCCACCTCATAGTCAGACGTTGTTTGTTGTCGTTAACAGTTGACTTGACCCAAGTCTTCCAGTAAAATGAAACGGAGAGACCTCAATTCATTACGTAATCCATGGTAGTTGAGTTGAGTATTAACCCTCAGAAAGCTTCTTCGCTATACATCCCTTTTCTTGTGTGATCCAACAATTATTTAACAAGTGGTAAGAAAATTTTAGTATTAATTTTATAAATGAATACTAATACATATTCTATTTCTTTCATATTGCTTTGAAGGATTAATATTTTAAAATCAATTTATTAGACTTATTCAAGTTCTTACTAATTTTATTAAATCAGTCAACCTCTAAACTAATAATTATATATAAATTTAGAAAAATAAAGTTCAGCTACTTTCTCATTGTAGCCATTAAATAATAAACTTTTTATATTTTAAAAAAAGAAAAGAATA
>JANITX010000010.1:25148559-25163927 GCA_027564395.1 Erythroxylum ulei | reverse complement strand
AGAACTAAGAAAAGTTGAAACCTAGCTTAGCCCTCTTCTTTCTCTCCTTTCCTTTCTCTCCAACGACACTTTCTCTCGTCTTTCCCTCCAATTTCTTTTTTTTGCTTCTTCTAATTGAAAGACACCCATTTCTCTTGCCTTTTAAACCCTTAGTGATGCTAAAATGCCCAACTTACCCTTCCTTTAAAGCCTTAAGATTTTACCACTTAAGTGGTCTTCCCACAATACCCCTTATGCAACTTAACACCTTAGCTTTAATTTAATTCACCCATGTTACAAAATCCCATTAACAATAACATGCTATTTAGCTCCAACATACATTAATCTATCAAGACCCCAAAAATTAATCTAATCATGCTTAATCAAATAAAAAAAATTCAGGGGACAACAATAAGATACTTAAACAATTGACTTAATTCAATTAGGATATTATTGGTTTATATCTTATAGCCAATCAATTAGTTATAGTTTTTATGATGTAATTATTTAAAGATATTCTTTATCTTATGCATATTCGTTTAATTAACTGATGTATAAGATAACGTAAATAGGATAAATGTACGTTGTAAATGAAATTATAATGAGATGATAATTATGAGATTTATATTACGTTTATATATCATCCCTACATAGTTTCTACTTGTTGTTCAAATGAGAGCACAAATTATGTTTATTTTTTAAAAGAAAGAAGTCAATATCATAGATTAAAATATGAAGATACTTACATAAATATGTAGATTCTTATTAGAGAAAAAGTTCACTGAACTGACCTGACATGAGAATTCTATTTAGAATATTAATTGTATGTCTATTAAAACTCTTATTGTCATAATTATATAAGTGATCTTTTGACTTGAATCATCTAAAACATCTCGGCTAGGGATTGCCATGTTTAATACTACATATGACCTATGTTATTTAAGGGTATCTCAATTAGTATTCATTGGAAATAGCATTAACCATATGAAGGTACTTGACTGATCAATAAAGAATTCATTATTTAAAGTGATTAGGATGCATATTTTTTGTTTTTGATTAATATTGATTTGAAAAGTCTTTGGCCAAGATGGAATGACATTTTGAAAATAGTTCTTCAAATTTCATTAATAAAATCGATTGCTAATGATAGAGAACTAATATGATTGAACTCAAATACAATAGGTATTAATTTCGTACTCTATGCCTAATTAGAACATTGTATAATGAAAAGATATCATATTCAAAAATTATGCACAAAAAGATTGGTCAAAACTATTTTGAAATTTCTAATATTTGGATAGTCACAGTGCATTGCTAGATGTCAATCTTGATATATGAATAAATGACCTAGTTAAAGAATTAAATATAAATTAAAGAAGTTAATTTTATCTAATCCTAAATATAATTTAGAGTTATAATATGTTCAATGCTAATATATTTAGGAATATAGTGAGTCAAATACAAAGAACATATGATGAGAGAAAAAGTAATTTAATCAAGTTGAATTTGAATGTAAAGTTTGAGAAACTTTAAAGGTTAGATATAAGCCATTTAATAAAGAAGGACTCATATTAATAATAGATCTTATTTGATCCCAACCGATATTCAATTAAAATTAATTATAATTATAATTAAATTTTAAATTGAGTTAAAATTATATTAACTAAATTACCAAAAGGTCCAAGTCGTACTATAAATGAGCGTCAATTCTAAAGGAATTTTTATACAACTATGAATGAACACTTTTGCAGCTTTCGTTAATTTACCTTTGAGCCAAAAACATTTCATTAACTTTTGTAAGCTCTTCAACTATGAATGAACACTTCTGCACATTTTGTTAATTTACATTTGAGCTAAAAACAATGGTTGATATATTAAAATTTTTAGTATTTGTGTGGAACCCATTATACATTATTTAAAAAAGTCATTTCTATTCTCATAAGTTTTGCACACTTTCCTTGTAAAAACCCATTTTTTTATATTTTGATGCCTATGATATTTTAATAGATTGTGGAACAATTTGTATCCCTTTTATATTTTTAACAAAAATTAGTATGCAATCATGTTCAATAATATTAAGGTCCTTATAAAAATAACAAATTTTTATGTTGAGATCATGAACTTCCTTTCATTTAAATGACATAATATTTTGTATATTATGTGATAGAGATAGTCATAAATATAAAGTTTGTTTATCGTAGTTATCTAGCTTCCCTAAAGATAAAGTGCGTTTGAGGTGACACCAAAGTAAAGGAGAAGTTTGGAACTAAGTGCTTGTCAATTTTAGAGTATTAGAAGTTCCTAAAAAGCATAACCACTTCAATGTGATAAATGCCAACTATAAATTACATGGACATCTTTTTATAGTTTAAAGGACCTTACTATGAAATAGGACCATAACTTGTTCATAATGTTGAATGAGATAAAAACCTTATCAATGAATACAGAAGGAATATAAACATGCATGATGTTTGTTTAGGGAAGTAGGTAGTGGCAATCCAACTAGCATTAAAGTGGATGATGTGAGTGATACAATAGAGAGTAGCATATGACATAAGAGTGAAGAGTTAGATAAATCATAATATACATAATTAGGAGAGATAGGAATCAAGTTGTCTTTGATCTTTTTGAGCTTGTTAAATAGTTTGTTAAGTAGACAAATTATGCTAATAAGGAAGAAAAGGCTTGAAGATGTGCTTAACGATGATTTGAGAAAGCTATACATTTAAATTCAAGCCAAAGTGATGGAAGTGCATTGATTAACTTGATTTGAGTTAAAGGTGGAGAAGATTTGGATATGAATGCAACCTCTAACATGATAGTATATTAACCTACATTACTTAGTGATGAGATATGGTCCCCAACATGGGTGTAGCCTAGACAATGTCTATCTTCAAAAGTTATAGATAGATCTACAATCTCCAATATAGGCATAGCCCATATTTTGTTTAATTTTACAAAGTTACAAAAGGATCTATGGTCTTAACCATAAGCATTACCCAAACCATATCCAACTTTGCAAAGTTAGAGGGAGATTAATGATCTTAAACCTAGGCATGTTCTACACTATGCTTAATAGTGTACAAATGTTTGTAGCTAAAACGGCTTGACATATGGCACTATCCTAGCTATATCCTATCAAAATCTTAATTTTTAAAAAGTATTCAAACCATTTTTTATATTTTAAGTATTTTAAGTGCAATTTTTTTTCAATTATTTATCATTAAGGATTATTAATGCAATTGTAGGAGTTTTCTCTTTGGTTCTTAAAAGAAAATTTGAACTCATTAAGTTATTTTCTTGTGGTATTCAAATCATCTTATAATCTTAGTTTTAGTTCTTCAAAACAATGAGGCAAGATTCTTCTCATACATTTAGTTTATGATTTCAAATAAATATTTAGTTAAGATTCTATTTTTTTTTAGTCTTGTTTTAGCTTTTATAAGGCTTGATTACAAATTAAGAGGTTATTTGGTTTTACTTCTTTTTCTTTTTTTTTTTATGAAAGGTAAATAATATATTGAACCAAAAACATGTATACATTGGTCCTTGGGGCATACCTCGATAGAAGCTGTAATAAAAAAGACATCAAATTTCCCAGTACATCTGAAATATCAAAAAGTAATAAGTTTCATGGAATACAATCTATATAAGATTTTATACATAACTGTTTTAATTTTGGAGATTACATCTAAGCTCGTAGCAGAAGCAAACTCTAGTTGTATAACATTCTTGGTCTTCCATACCATGTATATGGTACACATGAGTGCAAGTCTAGCAGCTTTGCTTTTGAGACGTGCTCCAGTGTAATCTTTCTGAATCCATTTGATAACACTAGATAGCGTGGACATAGTTCAGATCAATCTTAGCCATTCCCAGATAGCATTCCAAACTTCACCTATAAAAGAGCATTTTAAAAATAAATGGTCAACAGTTTCTGTTTCAACTTACAAAAGTTACATGTTTGGTCTATCTCTAAAAATAGTAGGTTATCCTTTGTTAGTAGTCTATTCTGAAGACTAAGCTAGGCAATGAAGGAGAAATTTGGAGGTATGTATTGCTTTCATATAAATTCCATCCATGGTCTTCTTGTATGCTTGAATCTCAATAATTCATAAATTTTTTGTGATGAGAGGATTCCATTTACACATAACTTTTGCATGCCATACTCTATTTCCCTTTGGCCTCCCAGCTTTTCCATCAATTTGTCCTGAATTAATGTTAGCTTTTTCAGTAATGGTGAGTCACAGTTATAGGGTTCCCAGTCCCAAATTGATATGTCCTTCAAATACACTTCATGAATCCATCTTACCCATAATGAATCTGCTTTGGCATGAATATTCCATAGCATTTTGGCCAACAGTGCCGAGTTCCATTGCTTACAATTTTTCAATCCTAGCCTACCCTCATCTTTTGGAATACATATATTCTCCCATGCTACTCTAAAGTGTCTACCACCCTATAGGAACACTCCGCATATGGAGGTTATCCTCTTTGGGATGGTTGTTGGGATGGAGAATGCTTGGAGCCAAAAAGAAAGCACCCTTTGAACGACAGAATTTATAAGTTCAATTTTTCCTGAATATGATAGGGATTTACAATTCCATGCGTTGATATATGCCTCTACACATTCAAGGAGCATAGCAAATTGGGCCACCGAGACCTTCATAGGTGCTAGAGGGACCCCCAAATATCGAACAGGAAATTCACCTATAGGGTAATCCACCATCTGCAGGATATTCTTCCTCTCATATCCACACACCCCCGCTAGGTAAATATTAGATTTTGACACATTTTCCTTTAGCCCTGCCACTTGTTTCAATTCATTCGACACCTCTAATAGTATGCTTATAGAAGTGGAATCACCTCTAGAAAAAAAACATGAGGTCATTCGCAAAAGGCAAGGTGAGTAATATCAAGTTGTTTACACTTAGGGTGGAAGTGAAACTGAGGCCTTGCAGTTCTATTTTTTAACAATCTGGAGAGATACTCTAGCCCAAGTAGGAATAGTGTAGGTGACATTGGGTCACCTTGTCTCAGTCCCCTTCAACCTTTGAACATGCCATGTAATCCTCCATTGATTGATATCGAATATGTAGTAGTTTGTATACATTCCATAGTCCACCATATGGATTTGGTAGGGAACCCTAAACCTTTCATCATATCCTCAAGAAATTCCCATGCAACCGTGTCATAGGCTTTTGTAATGTCTAATTTTGTCATGTATCTTGGTGAAATTTGCTTTCTAGTATAACCACAGACAAGTTCCTGTGCTAGAAACACATTATCAAGCATATTTCTACCTAGCACAAAGGCGGCTTGGGCTGGATCTACAATTTTTCCCACAACCTTCACCATATGCTCATTCAATATTTTAGTTATCACCTTGTATACAACATTCAAGCAAGCAATTGGTTTGAAATCAGTTACCTTCGGCGCTACCTTTGTTTTGGGAATGAGGGTAATAATGGTGTGGTTTATCTAGTTCAGCAATTGACCAGTGATAAAAAAAATCCTTCACAACTAAGATTATATCTGGCCCAACCCTTTCCTGGTGTTTTTTAAAAGAGGCAGAAGTGTATCCATCCAGCCCCGGGGCTTTGTTATTGCCTATGTCAAACATAGCCCTCTTGATCTCCTCTTCCATAATTAGAGCAACCATTGATTCCTGTGTCTTCTCATCCAAGGCCAGCCCATTTCTTACGACATTTATATCTAACCTGTGCAGGAGAGCTGAAGTGCCTAAGAGTCCTTAATAGAAGCTCAAACAACAACTTGCCACTTCTTCCATTGAATTAGTTGCATTTCCATCCTCCCTAATGATGTGAGAAATGGTATTCTGCTTTCCTCTTTTCCTAGCTACTTCATGAAAGTATTTTTGTGTTTTTTTTCAGCCTCTATGAAATGCTTACATTGGGCCTTTTGTTGAAAAAATTGCCTCTCTGCATCCAGTAGAAATTCAGCCTTCTTTCTCTCAATCTTCACCTCTTGATTTAACTCAATATCTTTAGGCCTATTAAGGGAGGCCTTACATGCTGTTTGGAAAAGCTCTTGTGCCATCTTAACTTTGCTAGAAATGTTCCCATATGCTTCGGAATTCAATGTTTTCATAGGGTGTTTTAATGCCTTTAGTTTCTTGCATAGAACATATTAGGTTGTCCCCTCCACTGCCATCTCCCATTTACTGTCAACAATATCCTGAAACTGAGGATGATTAAGCCACATATTGAAAAACCTGAAAGGTTTTTTTTCCTAGCAGTTCCATTTGGTTGAAACCCACTAATACTGGACAATGGTCTAAATCTGCTTTCATTTCCAGAAAATGTGTTGAGCAGTTTTAACCTAAATAGCTTCATGGTTTATTCAAGAGGACCCTATCGAATTTTGCCCATAAGTGATTTTTGTGCCAGGTATAGAACTCCCCCCTGCTCGGGGCATCTTCTGGCCAAATTGCCACTCTGAAATCTAGCAATTCTTTGAGTAAGTAAGCCGAAGGGGGCTGACAACCCAGCCTTTCCCTTACTGAACACACACAATTAAAGTCTCCCATTGTGATCCAAGGCATCAATGCATCCTTATTCACTTCCATTAGCTTCTACCATAATTCTCTTCTCTTTGTGGCACTATATAGTCCGTAGACAAATGATACTATAAATGTGACTTGAGATATGCAGCACTAAATTTTAACATGTATGTATTGTTCTCCTCCCAACTCCAGCATATGACATTTATAAAAAATGGAGTTCTAGATAATACAAATTCTTCCCCCTGTGATAGCACCAAAATTATAACAGTATTCCCAGCCATTGAATCTGTTATTCATCATCTTACTCAAACTATCAATGGATAACTTCGTTTCAAGAAAACAAGTATACTTACATTCGTGTTGCCTAAGGAGGTTGACAACACTATGTTGTCTCAGGGCCTTATTTAGGCCTCGGACATTCCAACATAGGATCTTCACTTTTCACTTTGGGAGGGTCTCCCCCCTCTTATCCCCTTTAGAGCATCTGTAACACCCCATTTCCAACTGACATATGCACGTGTGTCCATCGGATACACGTGTACATGCCTGTAAAAAATGACATGTTAAATATCTCACCTTCACTGTACATAACATGGCATCATACACTAAACCATCAATCACACATTTTCTAAACCAAAAATATGATCACATTATATCAAAATCCATAATTTACATTGTTTCATATAACACAATACCATCTATGTTTTACAACATTATCTTATGAGCCTAAACAACTCAGTACACACCAAATACAATAAACATGAAAGAAACAGCTAAGTCCTCAATCTCAACTGACCGACCTCTGAGCCAAATTTGATTGTAACAGTTGTACAAAATAGGCTTCTACGAAGTCTTAAAAGCTAGGTCATCTCACTCTCGAACCTAAAAAAGCAACGGTGCAATTTTGATGAGTTTTGCGAACTCAGCAGAGTAACCATTGTCGATGGTTCACTCGTGTCATAAAACAAGATCAAGTATAGCACGTAGTTATACAGTTCAACTCCACTTGACAAGTGTCAAATTCTATCACTGATAAATCATTTCTCAGTTACAAAGTTCAATCATATAACAAAATTCACACAGCTTTGCAAATCATTTAATGAATTCAAATTATATGTGGATGCGACATGTATAAGACTCACATTCATTTTTATATTGTTATGACTGTTTGCTTGTACAGTATCCTGAATTACTGGGCTCAGTCACTCAGTCAATGACTCATTGATCACAGTGAGCCATAGGCTCGAACCACATATGCGGGAGCTTAAAGCTCTTATTAGTAACAGTATCAATAGCAACATTAGTCACAAATCCTTTATATTACCTGCATTGGAATAAAGTGCATGCCACAATTCAGTCATCAAATTCAATCACTTTCATTTGCATGTAATATAACAATATATCAGTCACAGTATCAATTACAGTAACAATCACAGTAGCAGTGGTCATCGGACTAGGTCCGGCATTCAACCTTTCAGTTGAGAATCAGAAAATCATTTAGGCAGATGCATTCACATTCAATCAGCACTTCCAATATCATTCTCATGCATTAAAATGCCTCAGACAAATATTGTCCAGAATTCAGTACACAATTAGCAAAATTCAGTACAGTTCAATAAGTTCAGAATATAGGTCAATAATGTACAAAACAATAAGGTGAGACCATCTTAGGTTACTCACAATATGCTCCAAACAGTTATTGCCTTGAAGTTCTGGCAATGTCTGGGTGCTGTCTCTCAATACGTTCCTCTATATATACAATACATACATATATCACAATCTTGCACAATTTTGTATTCATTAATGCACATTCATATATACTAAATATGTACAATGCATGTTCATGACAATTCCAGGTTTCTTATCATTTTTTTTGTCACAATAATCATTCAAATATCCATATTCCATTGATTAACTCAAATTTGTTTAAAGGTACACTTTCGGGTCCATTTTGCACAATTAATTTCATCAGGAAAGTGAAGGAATTTGGTAACACTTCCTTCTAGCAAGTTATTCTCCTATGTCTTAAGTCTCTATTGATACCAAGATCATTCAATTTGGTTCATTATTCAATGAGTTAAGCTCAAAATACCACATACTATGTACATGTGAAATTTTGGCTAATGCATGATCATACATTCACGTTGTACACCTCATATCTCTCAATTCCAGTATCCAAAAATTACAAACTTTATACCAATTTAACGCTAAGAGAATAACATACAACTTTGGTGAAGACACCTCAGTCTAATTCGGCCTACTTCTTTAAGAAAGTTGTAGAAATATGTCTCTAGTTTAATCTGAATAAAGAATCAACTCATTCAAAAATCTACAACTTAGGTTATAATCAGAATACCGAAGCATGTTCATAAAAATTCTCCAGTTCATAACATTCTAGCACACTTCCACACTTTCATCCTATCAATTATTTTCAAATTAATTCAGATAGCTCTAAATTTTTATGGAGAGAAAGAAAAATGTCTTAGGAATCCATTGATCTAATTTTCAAGTCATTTGGAGTTCGGATGAAAACGTTATAGCCAAAAGACTTAGAGCTATACGATGAAATACTCTAGTTCATAACTCATACATGCAACCACCACCGTTTCTCTATCTAAAACTCAAACGTATCTTCTTCACCGAACTGCACTGTTCCTCCTCTTCTTTCCTTTTTTTTTTTTAATCTTCTCACTTCTGAGCTATCCATTACACATTTCCATATCTATTAAAACCTTTAAACAAGTTAGACTCAAATTTATACTTCAAACATTAAAAATCCGAAGTTTCATATATTTCCTCTTTCTCTACTACGTTTTTTCCCCTAATTTTTTGCACTTTTCCATTTCTTTTTCCTTCCCTCCTCAACCCACGTTTTCTATCATCTTACTTTTTAAAACACAACACCTCATTATGCTCTATGTTCTCTTTAGCTCTACCCTCACATAAATCCATCCTTAAAATTTACGCATATATAACAAAAAAAACCAGAGTCATCAACTTTAATGCACTTTTCAACAGATGCATTTCTCTCCACTAACATTTACATTTTCATGTCATTTAACACCTTTTTACATCATAGCCTTCCCCAATCCTCGTTTCTTATCATCAAACTCATTTAAATTCATATTCATACATATTCCTTAGATTCACACGTAAATAATAAAAACAACCCATATTTGTTTTTCTGTAAACCAAAAACAGAGTAAACAAAGTGTGTATATATTCATTTCTGCACTTATTTCCAGTCATTTCATTTATCAAAACCAATTCAGTGAAGTTCAAACATCACAAAAAAATACCATTAAATCATTACCAAAATCACTTACTTGGTTCAGCTTAAATTCCAACGATGGAGTTTTCGACAAATGAAGAAAAATAAGGACAAACAGAACAGCATGATGTTTCGGTTTGTTTTGCCTATTAATACCCTTGGTATGAAGAAACATCAATAGAGGAAAGCTACACCAAATTCATGCAGTACATGGCATGTTGCATGTTCTCGTACGTATCACTATATAATACGACGACATATCCTTGAGCATGTAAGACACTTATCCCTTACATAAGCTACCAAATGTCACATAATTACTAGTCCATTTGTCACTCAATCATTGCTTCCATTTGTCAATTAATTGCTCATGCCAAATGTTGCTCATTTATCTATGCCATTTGTCACACAATGATTGATTCATTTGTCAATTAATTACTAGTCCAAATGTACCCCAAATTTTCGAAAATTTCCTAAAAATTGCCAAAAATTCCAAAATATTATTAATAGTCTCTAAATAAATTTTCAGCTTAAATGATTCACAATTCACATTTTAATTGTATTTTTTTCAATTAATTATACTCGAAAATGTCACTAAATGCATGTACAAATAATTGAAATGTGCAAGATCAATAGTGTCATGTATGTATATGTCACATTATGCATAAGCATGAATTGTGCCTCCTAACTTCTCATTAATCTCTAATAAACACCATTTTAACCTTAATTCAAGTAACAGGATGTTATAATTCTCCCCTCCTAACAAAAATTTCGTCCTTGAAATTCTACCTGAATGGTCAAATAGGTAGGAGTACTGTTACCTCATATGATCCTCAGTTTCCCATGTTGCTTCCTCAGTCGAGTGATTTCTCCAACAAACTTTCACCAATGCAATCACTCTATTTCTTAGCTGCTTTGTCTTATAACCCACTATCTTGATCGGTTCCTCAATATAACTCAAATTGCTATCAATCTCAACATATTGAGCCAGTAATACATGAGTAGGATCAGATCTGTATCTTCTTAACATGCTTACATGAAATACATTATGCAATGGAGACATCTTGTTAGGTAAAGCTAATTTATATGCTAAAGCTCCAATCCTCTCAAGGATCGTATAAGGACTAATGTATCTCGAGCTCAACTTGCCCTTTTTATCAAATCTCAGTACACCACGCCAAGGTGACACTTTCAGAAAGACTTTATCTCCAACATTGTATTCCATATCCTTTCTATGCTGATCCACGTAGCTTTTCTTTCTATCTTGAGCTACTTTTATTTAACTCCTGATCAATTTCACCTTCTCTATAGTATCCTGTATTAGTTTTGGACCTTCAATCATTCTCAAACCTTCCTCATCCCAGTATAGAGGCGACTGACATTTTCTTCCATACAACGCCTCATATGGTGCCATCCCAATGCTGCTATGATAAAGATTGTTATAAGCAAACTCAATCAATGCTATGTACTGATCCCAAGCTCCCTAAAACTCCAATACACATGCTTTAAGCATATCCTCAACAGTCTTCATAGTTCTCTCACTCTATCCATCTATTTGAGGATGAAATGCTGTACTGAAATTCAACTGTGTGCCTATAGCTGACTATAAGCTCTTCTAGAATCTTGAAGTAAATCTGGGATCCCTGCCTGATACAATAGACTGGTCTAATGTATTATTCTCCTGTATTAGTATGAAATGAGCCGAGTTAGTTAATCAGTCGACTAAAACCCATATTACATCATTTTGCCTCGAAGTCTTAGGCAATCCCATTATAAAATCCATAGTAATTCGTTCCCATTTCCACTCTGGAATAGGTAACGAATGCATTTTTCCAACTGGAGCCTGATGCTCAACCTTAACCTGTTGGCATGTTATACATTTAGAAAAAAACTCCACTACTTGCTTTTTCATTCCAGGCCACCAAAAATGTTGTTTCAATGTGTTATACATCTTGGTAGTACTAGGATGCATAACATAAGCGGCTATATGAGCTTCTTCTAAGATTTCCTTCCTCAGATCATCAACATTAGACACACATAGTCTCTGCTTTAGCCACAATGTATCATCTCTAAATTCAAACTCAGAATCCGTATTCTTCTTAACTTTCTTAATCAATTTCATCATTTTAGGATCTTTACTCTATACTCTTTTGATCAGATCATCCAACATTGGCCTAAGTTTCAATGTAGCTGTCAATGCTTCATTATGCTCTAAATTTAACTATACATTCAACGCTCTCAATTGAATCAGGCTTGGTAACCTCAATAATTGAATCTGAGCTACACTAGTATTTGACTTTTTGCTCAAAGCATCAACCACTATAATAGCCTTCCTCGGATGATATTCAATTGAGCAATCATAGTCTTTCAGTAACTCTACCAATCTTCATTGTCTCATGTTTAGCTCTTTCTGGCTTAACAGATACTTCAAGCTCTTATGATCAGTGTATATCTGAAATGTCTCGCCATATAAGTAGTGTCTCTAAATCTTTAGAGCAAAAACTACTGCTGCAAGCTCTAAATCATGTACTGGATAATTCATCTCGTGAGACCTTAATTGTCTTGATACATAGGCTATCACTTTGCCATACTGCATCAATACACATCCTAGTCCCTAATGCGACATATCACTGTATACCACATATCCACAAGATCCTGATGGAATAGTCAAAATCGGCTCTGTAGTCAATCGATGTTTCAACTCTTCAAAACTTCTCTTGCACTTGTCATTCCATATAAATACCACATTCTTCCTCAGAAATTTAGTTAGAGGGGCTGAGATTAAAGAAAACCCCTCGAAAAACCTCCGGTAATAACCAGCCAATGTGAGGAAACTTCGAATCTCTGATACATTCTTCGGTGTCTCCCATCTCATTACTGCTTCAATTTTCACTGGATCCACCTAAATACCATGCCCAGTTACTATGTAACCCAAAAATACCACTTGATTCAGCCAAAATTCACATTTACTGAATTTGGCATACAATTGTTTTTCTCTCATAGTCTGCAAAATTTTTCTCAGATGCTCAACATGTTCCTCATTGCTTCTTGAATACACCAGAATGTTATCAATGAACACAATTACAAACCGGTCCAGGTAGGGTTGAAACACCTTATTCATCAATGCCATAAATGCAGCTGCGGCATTGGTCAACCCAAATGGCATTACTAAGAACTCAAAATGTTCATATTTGCATCTGAAAGCACTTTTTGGTACATCAGCCTCTGCTATCTTTAGCTGATAATACCTAAACCTCAAATCAAGCTTAGCAAATACTTAAGCTCCCTACAATTGATCAAACAAGTCATCGATTCTAGGCAACGGGTATTTATTCTTCATTGTAACCCAGTTAAGTTGCCTATAGTCAATGCACAATCTCAAAGTGCCATCTTTCTTCTTTACAAATAACACTGGAGCTCCCCAGGGTGAAACACTGGGTCTAATGAACCCCTTCTCGAGCAACTCTTGCAACTAAACTTTCAACTCCTTTAGTTTCACAGGTGTCATCCTATCTGGAGGAATGGATATAGGAGCAGTACCCGGAACTAAGTCAATTGTGAATTCCGTTTCCCGATCTAGAGGCAAACTAGGTAATTCAGTGGAAATTATGTCCAGGAATTCCTTAACCACAGGAATATCCTTTACACTCTGTTCAACTCGAGTATCAATCACGTGGGCCAGATAGGCCTCACATCCACCATACATTAACTTCAAAGCACTAATAAATGAAATTAGTCTGGTTGGCACTGCTTGTCTAATGTCTCTAAATACTGCTCTCGGTTGATCAGGAGACTCTAAAATCACTTCCTTCATATAGCAGTTCATGATGGCCTTATGAGCAGTGAGCCAATCCCTACCTAAAATAACATCTATCTCCTTCAACTGTAAAATAATCAAATCTGCTACCAACTCTGCCTGGTCAATTCGAATCAGACATTTTTTACAGACCTCCCCAATCATGGTAGTACTACCAATTGGTGTACTCACCTCTAATCCACATTTCTGGAACTCTCTATCACAATGTAATTTAGATGCCATGTGCGGTATGATAAATGAATACGTATATCTAGGTTCTAGCAATGCATAAACCTCAAAAGTAAATAAGGATAACATACTTGCGATGACATCTGGAGAATCCTGAGCCTCCTGTCTCTTCATGGCATAAAAATTGGCTTGAGATTGCGGCTTATTGCTTTGCACCTCAGTCCTCCCAGTAACACTTCCAGAACTCATCCTGCCTCTGCCACGACCTCTCTGTCCAGTCCCACTGGCTCGACTCTGTTGAATAGTAGGTTCTATTACTCTACTCCCTCTCCCACCAGACTGTGCTCCAGACATCAGTGTACAATCTCTGATCTAATGGTCTTGTGAGCCACACCGAAGGCAGGCTCTTGTCAATCTCCAGCATACACCACTATGTTTATTCCCATAATACTGAAAAGCTAGCAACTAACTCGATGTTGCATCCCTATTATTCCCAGTCTGAGTGAAACTACCCCCTCTGTCTGAATCCTGACTGTCTAGATCCAGTTGGTGGTCTGAATGCTTGGGTTTGACATTTATTGAACCTTCTGCTAGAACCACCCTGAGACTCACTGGGTCTCTTCTGAGTAGTCTATGATCTCGGCTCAAGCTGATTGTCCCTTAACAATTGCTCCATTCGGATCGAAGCTGCTTTAAGCTCAGTGAAACTGCTCAGGTTAGTAAGAGCTAGCCTTGTCCGAATCTCCATATTCAGGCCGTCTTCAAATCTACTGCATTTTTCTGTCTCAGTAGGAATTAAGACAGAAGCATACCTCATCAGCTCATTGTATCTGATCTCATAATCTGCTATAGACATTCCACCCTGTTTTAGATCCATAAACTCCTTTAGCTTCCTATCCATGTATAACTGGGGCATATAGTTTTCTCTAAAAACTTTCAGAAAATCTCCCCAAGTCAAAGTGCAAGGCCTGGTGGCACTGCCAGGAATAGTCTTCCACTATTGATAAGCCAGGCCTTGTAGCAAAGAAATGGCATAGTCGAACCTCTCGTTTGACTCACATTCCATCTGATCAAATACTTGTTCTATTCGCTCTAACCATTCATCAGCTTCTGCAGGGTCTATACTGCCATTAAAATCTACAGCTCCTTGCTTTCGTAGTTTGTCGTACCTTTTTTCCCTTCTCTTAGGAATTCTTGGAGGCACTCGCTCAAGTTGAGATACCGACGACTCCCTGTTAACTCCTTTCGATCTCAGGTCAGCTGAGTGTTTCATTTGATCACCTACGTCGGATAACCTATAATACACAATAAATTCAATTACCATCCGAGATTTTTACAATATTTCACACTTAATATCACCACATATCCCTATGGATGCCAAACCATGCTTTAATACCAAAATGTAACACCCCATTCCTAACTGATATATGCACGTGCGTCCATCGGATACACGTGTACATGCCTGACAGAAATGACATGTTAACTAGCTCACCTTCACTGTACATAACATCGCATCATACCATAAACTATCAGCCACACATTTTCTAAACTCAAAATGTTATCACATTAAGCAAAATCCATAATTTATATTGTTTCATACAACACAATAC
>JANITX010000010.1:24999904-25010847 GCA_027564395.1 Erythroxylum ulei | reverse complement strand
CCTTCTTAAAATGATGGTATGAACCCATTTCACCCACAAAGCCTCCCTATCCTCAAACAAATACCAAATCCTTTTACTTAACAAGACTTGATTCTAGGTAGACAAATGTTTAATCCCTAGACCACCCTCTTGTTTTGATCGACAGATGTCCCTCCATTTAACTTTAGCATGAAAAGCAGAGTCGACCTTCCCAGCCCACAAAAAATTCCTAAGCTTAGACTCTATATCCCTAAGAATGGACGAGGGGAGAATGAAATGGGAAGACCAGTACACTTGGAAAGAAGAAAGAACTGAAATCACCAATTGAAGCCGACCAGCATAAGAAAGACTTCTATGTGTCCATTTGCTAATCCTAGTATCAATTTTATCCAATAAGGGTTGGCAATCCCTCCTACACAACCGACCTATTAAGAGAGGAACCCCCAAATATCTAATGGGAAGACTACCTTTCTTGAGACCGGATATAAATTCCATACGATGAGTCAAACAAGTCACCTCAGGAGATAAGAAAAACTGACTTTTGGAGAGGTTCATGTCCATACCGGAAAACTGAGAAAAGGTACACAAACTATCGAGTAATGTTTGAGCCGAAAACACATCTGCATGGCAAAACATCAAGAGGTCATCAGCAAATAAAAGATGAGTAAGTTTGAGGCCTTTGCACTGCCAATGGTATTTGAAGGAAGGGATATTCTCTACACACTCTTTCAAATGCCTAGAGAATACTTCCATACAAAGGATGAAAAGGAAAGGAGATAAGGGATCCCCTTGTCTTAAGCTCGATTTCCCTCTAAAAAACTGAGTGGGAGTGCCATTGATCAAAATGGAATAAGAGGGAGAGGTGATGCATTCTGTTATCCATTTAACAAACTGCACAGGAAGGTCCACAGCTATTAAAGCATTCAGGAGGAAATCCCATTGAATAGAGTCATAGGCTTATTGAAGGTCCACTTTAAAAGCACAACGCTTCTGATTATTGGACAGATGATAGTTTTTGAAAACTTCTTGAGCCAACAAGATATTGTCCCTTATACGACGGCTCTGAATGAAGGAACTTTGGTTAGGGCTGACTATATGAGGCAGAATCGATTTAAGCCGAGTGGCTAGGATTTTAGCAATCACCTTGTAGAGCATGTTGCAACACGAGATAGGTCTATACTCTAACACTGTGGAGGGGTGAGCTGTTTTAGGAATAAGGGTGATGAAAGTGGAGTTGAGCTCTTTTAGAAGTTTCCCATGAATGAAAAAGTTTTGAATCGCTTGGGTAACTTCGTCCCCAATGATATGCTAGGTTTGTTTAAAGAAATACCCATTGAACCCATCTGGCCCAGGAGCCTTATTTGGGTTGAGAGAGGTGAAAGGCTCCTTAACCTCTTGACTAGAAACTTCAGCAGTAAGGGAAGTAGAAAGATTATCTGACAAAGGTTGAGAGAAAAAATTTGCTACGAACTCTTTGGAAGAGTGAAGAGCCTTTTCGGCCCCAATAGTGCCTTGAAAGTATTGAAGAAACTCATCTTGAATCTCTTCTAGGCCTACTATCCGATTCCCATTTCCTCCAATTAAGGAATAGATGTTATTCTTGTTTCCGTTAGCTAGGAGAGATTTATGGAAGAAATTGGTGTTTCTATCCCCTTCTCTTAGACATTTAATCCTGGAAGATTGTCTAAGGAAGGATTCCTGGTCCTCTAAAGCCTGGAAAAGCTCGGTAGTAGCCTCATGTTCCTGAGCAATCAGCCTAGAAGACCCCGGCGACAGTCTCATTTGATCCTGAATGTTATTAAGACGAACTTGACAAGTTTTGACTCTAACATTCACATCCCCAATTTGGATAGAATTCATGATTTTAAGAGCTTGTTTAACCAACTTGAGCTTAGACACTACACAAAACATCGGAGTGCCCTGAACGGGAGTGGCCCAAGCGTCCTCCACAGTCTGAAGAAAATTGGCCTGAGAAGCTAGGAAATTGGAGAACCTAAAGGGTGAATTTCTCTTCTGTTGGACAACCCCTGTCCGAACTACTAAGGGAGAGTGATCTGAGATGTTAGGATTCTGAATGACACAATAGGAACTAGGAAACTGAGAGCTCCAAGCTGAGTTTATGAGAGTGCGATCTAACTTCCTGGCTATATGGGCTTCTCCACTTTGTTTATTAGTCCACGTGAAGTTAGGACCACTAGAATTTAAATCAAATAACTCATTGTGCGCAATACATTGTCTGAAATCATGCATCCCAGTCTGGGCTGAGAGACTATTGGGAACCACCTCATGAGGATTTAAAATAGCATTAAAATCCTCGGTAATAATCCAAGGGATATTGTCTACTGAATGGTTAAGGAGGGAGATCTCAGACCACAAGTTACGCCTAAGAGTGAGATTATTGGCCCCATAAACACAGGAAACCAAGAAGGAATCTGCACAGTGACTAGGGAACAGTTTCAAATGAATCAACTGATTGGAAGAGCTTAGGATAGCACACCTATAACTCTCTGGATTCCAAGCTACCACTATTCTAGCATTCGAAGACTGATCGATATTACTAAAAAAAGACCAACGAGGAAACAAGGAGGAGCAGATCGTAGTCAACAAAGAAGGAGATCTTATCCTAGATTCTAGCAAACAAACAAAAGAAGCAGCTATACTCCTAATACAAGCCCGGGCTGCCAACTTTTTTCTGGGATTATTTAACCCCCTCACATTCCAAAAAACCATATCCATAAGCATAAAAAACAGAACCGCCAAACCCAACTCGAAACCTACTTTTGTTTCCTCCTAGATTTCCTGTTTATCCTCACTGTAAATTCCCCCTCTGCCCCACCCCTAATACTAGGACTATCAGGCACCAATACAGAGATAGGAGGAGAATGAACAGTACTCACTTGATTTTCAGCAGAAGTGGTGGCATCCTCAAGGTCACCATGTGCCTCTGCCTGCTGCCGATTAGCTTGAGACTGAGGAGAGGAACTCCCTGTTGAATTGGCATCGTTTTCTCTTGAACTGGTCATCGCTATAGTGTGGTTCGTCCTTGGAGCATCCAGCCCCATGCATTGCTCAGTGTGGGGCCATGGAACTCCAGTTGCCTCTGTATTATGAGTTTCCGCATCAGAAGGTAATCCTTGTGTTGTGGCCTGCTGAAGTGGACCAACTGCTACCCTAACTTCTCCCTTCACCAGTTCTGTATGGAACCCGGTCTCAAACACTCTTCCTGTAGGTGCCCATTGCTGCTTCTACTTCTGATGATCAGGTCGCCATTCGTACTCTACTTTGATTTCCTTAAAGATGATTGTCCCTTCCTCATTGTACGTGGCTAGTTGGAAGGAATGTGGCCAACTCCGATGGAGATCTAACTCCACACACAACCGAGCATATGCTATCCTAGACATCCTCGCAGTCTGGGAATCCATTACAAGGGGATGGCCCACAGCACTTGCAATGCGTCCCAACCCTTCAGTGTTCCAATATTCAACTGGAATATTATGGAACCGAGCCCACACCGGAGCAGTCTTAACCTCTTCTTGCTCCCCCCCATTCAGATGCCATTTCCTTAGAAATAAGGGTTTCCCTTGGATATGCCAAGGACCCTTTTCCAGTACCGAGGTTAAGCCAAGCTCATAATCAAACTTGAACAAGAGGTTATTGGAGCTGGTAATTAAAATCTTCTTGAGGCCAAACTCTACCTATGCTTTAGTTAAAGCCCGCTGAACTACTGGATACGCTGGTCTTTTCCTGATGAAAAAACCGATTAATGCTAACCGAAACTGAGCTGCTCCTTTCTTGGCTAACTCGACAGGGGGTATGACATAGATCTGCTCCTCCTTGATCTCTGGGGGGAAGTAAGTTAAAGTATTATCAGAGGAGGAACCTGCCAAACCTTCAGAGACCACTGCCTTCCATGAACGGTTGGTCCCCTTGGGAGGATCTTGGGGTTGGGGAGGGCTAGCGGTAGCTGGGAGCTGGGGGGCTACCACTGAGTCTGGGTTTGGTTCAAAGGGAAGGATCGATTTCGAAGGAGAGTCGTGGGTTTGTGTGGGTAAGAGGATGTTGGGATCGGTGTTCTGGGTGGGAATCCTAGGGATTTCAAGTTTCTGAGGGCAAGAAGAATCTGGTACAAGAATGGGAGAAAGAGGGGTTCTTGAAGGTTTAGGGGAAGAAGAAGCCATGGAAAGGGCGGGATTCTCACCGAAATCTTGCAAGCTATGGAGGTCCGGTCACTCCATTGTCTCTATCGCTCGACACTCTCATCGCTCACCGTTTAGCTTTCAGTTTCCAGTTTTTTTACCTTTCTACCTAGTTCTGTGGTCTTCTTCGAAGGACAATGACACTTCTTGGGAATTTTTGTATGATATTCAACAATGCTTTCCAAATGTAAAGATATGATGTAGTACCACTATAAATAAATCTTAAATCAAACATAGTCTTGTAGGAGGAAAAGATGATGGATAACAAACAGAGAAAGTTGAAAAAAAGAGATTAAAACTAAAATGAAACGTGCGGTTAGAAGGGAAACACATTAGAGAGGGGTTGATAAAGATAATGAAAAGGATTTAATAGGTTAGTATGAGCCTAAGTTTAAGCAATTTAGGCTACAAAAGAGTTTTGGAACACCCAAATTTTGATCATAATCGGGATCATACTTAAGCTATATGAGATAGATCTGATTGGACTTTAGACCGAACTTAGCCACATCTTTAAAAGGTTAGATCTGGCCTGGTCGGTCCTATTGCTATGCTTATCCAAAAGCAATATGACTACAAGCATTCAGTAGACTAATGTATGTATAAAAACATCATTTGGTGTCATAACTTGTAGCATTCTTGGCTTAGCCATGTTTTGCAAGTCCACCAATTATAATATCATTGTTCTCATTACATATCCTCTCAAACATCTGAACTTCCTTAATAATGCTTCGATGCTAGGAACACAAGTCATTCAAAGGATACCTAAAAACATCACAAATCTTGATTTCATTTTTTTATGCTTTCACACCTACTCATTTACCCATTTCAAGTACACGAAATAGTAAACTAGAAGAAGATTCTAACAAAAATCACATAATTTGCACTAAATTCTCTTATGCAAACAAATTGTAGAAAACTCACAATTGAATTTGAATTTTTATCAAAAGCTTAAATTGAAAATTTTTAGAAGAATAATAGCAATAAAAAATAAAAAATCAAATTTAAAAAATCATAAAAGCTTTTTGATAAATTTTGAAAAAGGAAATAAAAATGAAAAAGATGAGCCACTCACACATCTCTATTAATTTGTGAATTCAAATGTTCACATATCTTATTAATGTTAAAAGAAAAACTTATAACAATATTTTAATAAGGGTATGTAAGCTCTAACTAAATCAATACAAAAATTAAAAATATTTAGCCGTTAAGATAAAATAGCAATTGAAATTTTGATTACTATTCAGTTGAGCGAATAATGTATAGTTGTAAGCTGCAATTCTTAGTTTTATCAACCAACTTCTTTGTTGATAAAAAAAAATACTCTTACTTTAGTTCTTTCAATTCTTCACCAACCTTATTGTGGATACAACTAATGTAAGTTTGGGATTCTTTGCAGCACACCAAATTTCCTATTAAATTAAGTGCAATTATAATTTATAATTTTGATAATAACAAAATATATTACTATTAATTTTTATCCTTGGTGATATTAGTGAGTTAATATGTGAAAACTTAAGTTCAACAGAATTGTAAGGTGAGCAAAGGAGCCGTTTTAATGAATTGAGTAATCAAAGAATAAAAAGACAAGTAAAGAAGAGCATACTTTCAATTCAAGTGAAAAATCAAGAACAAGGAGAAATGAGCTTATTAAAACTTAGGCAAATCATTATAATCCTTATTGCTCAATGAACTAGAGATTCAATCACTCCATGATTGCTTTCATATATAGTATAATGCATAAATCCTTTCAAAATTAAAAGGATATTTGTTTGATCTTTAAAGAATACCTATTGATATTAAAACAAACTTTTGAGAAATTTTGGAAATATTTTATAATCAAGTTTTATTTCAAAATTTGGTTTCATCTTTGAAAGAACTTGAAAAGATTTAGAAAACTTTTTTTTAGAAAGTTTGGTCAACCAATATAGTTATTTGGAAACCAATGTTAGGATTTTAGATAGACTGGTCGATCGGTGTCATTTTTTCTATAAATTAAAGGTAACACGTTCTAAAAATAAGGTTTGACCTTAAAAAATAACAAGGAGTTCCAAAAGGTTACAACATAAGCTAAAAGCTTACTTAGACAATTGAAGTTAAGGGATACAAATCGATCAATGTCTTAAGCAAATATATATATTATGAGTTGTTGACCATATTGGTTGACCAATGTACTAGAACAGTTAACTAATATGCAAAATGCTTGACCAATGTTATGTTGCTTGTCTTTGTAATAGCTAGGTATTTTTTTTATTAACCCCTCTTGACCTTGAACAAGATTTATAAATAGTACTCATCAGTTGTGGCAAAGTGAAATGATTGTAAAGGTTCCTCTTTACATATGGAAAAGAAGATGATATATGTAGAGTTGCTCTTCATCTATTAAAGAATAAGGATAGTGAATTTCTAAGTAAGGCTTAAAGAGTGAACATAGGCCAAGAGTTGTTCGTTTGAACCACTAAAAAATTATTTTGTATCTTTTTCCTTACTCTCTTTTATTTATTATGGTGTTGCTTTTCGATAATTATAAGTGAAATCATTTATTAGTTTAAAAATATGAAAAAGTGAATGTACATAACTTACCTCCTCTCTCGTGTCCCATCAAAAGACCAATAATTAGTATCAGCTAGGTCTCATTCATTGCATATAGATTTTTAGAAAAATTTTAAGTAAAGAATATTATGAAGCAATTTTATTCTCTTTTAGCTAAAATAGTCAATGGATAGGTACACTCCCTTGCTTTGAAGGTGACATTATATATGTTGGAAAACTAAGATGAAAACTTTATTTTAGCTAAAGGGTTTGTTGTCTTAGAAATTATAGAGAATGTTCTTTATTTTCCTATGAAAATAATAGATATAGATGAAGTGGAGAATAGGGTACTAAAGGATAAAAAAGAGTAGAGTGATACTAAGAGCAAAGTGATGCATATTTTATTTTATAGCCTTGATATAAATAAATTTAATAGTGTGTCTATGTGTGAGATCGCTCAAGAGATGTGGCACACAATTAAGAAATAATGGTATTATTTAAGTAAAAGAGAACAAAGTGAGCTTGTTAATGCATCAATGCTAGTTATTTGACTTAGAGAAAATGAGTCTGTTTCTAATATGTATACTTACTTCAATTATAAGATTAATGCTCTTAAAGGTTTTACTAAGAGTTCTGCTAATCTTAAATTAGTGAAAAAAAAACTTAGGTCTTTACCAAAATTTTGGGAGGAAATAATGACAACCATATAAGAAGACAAAGATTTGAGTACCATGTCATTAGAATAGTTGGTTAGATCACTCCTCATTTACGAGATGTAGATGAATGAATTGCATGAAGATGAAGTGGCTTTAGTAAGAAAAATAATAAACATTTGATGATGAATAAACCTTCAGAAGTGAAACATATGAGGATGATATAAAACTCATCAAAAAGAAATTCAAGAATTCTTTTAAGAAGAAGAAGGACAAATAATTGAATAAGAAAAACATACTTAAGGCCACATAAGATGACATTACTAGTTTGGAGAGTGAGGAATCTTAAAATATGGAGAAAAGTATGTACTTTATAGTTAATAGTGATGATGTATCCTCTTCCTTAAATTCTTATGATGATGATGAGAATTGTGATATTGATCTTTAATAGATAAGTTAGTTAAATGTTTAGAGACCATGAGTATTAAAAGGAAGGAAGTAGCCTTCAAGTATAAAGAGGTTCAAAATCCCTTAAATGCATCAATGATTAAGAATAATAAATTAAAATATGATATGCATAACATGAAATAATTTAATAGTATGGTTGTTGCCAATGATGAACTGGATGTTTTGTCTTTGATAATGAAACATTAAAGAAGGAGATCAATATCCTCAAAGAATCATTGTCTAAGTTTACTTTAGAAGGCAAAAAATTAAATAATATATTTGGAGCCCAAAAGAGCTCTAATGATAGGCACATTTTTGGTTTCACTTGTGGAAGTGTACCATCCAATGCCAAGACTATTTTTCTAAGGGCCAAGTATTTATTAAAAGGTACAAACTAGGACTTCTTACCTAACTCTCTCCATACTACTTATAAAGTTCTTTTGTGGATAAGGTTAAAGGTTGGACATGTGTACAGTCAAGTGGGGTTGAAATGAAACAATTTTAGAAATAGTTCAAGGAAAACAACAAGAAAAGGATCAAGTTTCACAATAATGTACAAATTGTGATTAATGTTTTATGATATTTTATGTGTTAATCCTTTTATATAATTTAAACGATCTTGCTTTCGAGAAATCAAATGAAAAAGTTTTGTTTTTATTTTGCTATATATGAAATCATATCCCACATTGATTGACCAATGGTAGTATCAAAGTCATCTTTTAGTTCTATAACTTGATTAAAATTATTTGATTGCTATCGACGTGAATTTTCAAATTGAAATAAAAAACCTTAAACCTAAGATTGAATTTGAGTCAACTAAAAACTAAAAAATCTCAATTGAATCCCCTTGAATTCTTAAGTTGTATGACATCTAACAACTTCAAATTTATGCATCTTTCATAAACCAATAACCCTAATTAAATTCAGTGTTTTAGAAAGCCATGTGTAACTTGAGCCCTTTCAATTATGCTATAATTGATGACACGGAAGATAATCTTGATATATATGTTATAGAATTTTAGTCAGTATAAGCTTACTATCTTAACCATAAGAAGTTAATCAAAAACTAGAAGTGAATCCTAAAGTTGTGTTGAAGTTTGTGGATATTGGTTGAAATTTTGGTGGCGTTGCCGATATTATGATTGTGGTGATCATGTATATGCTGGTGAGTTACCATTTAGGTTTCATCATGGTTTAGTTGGGGTTTGTGGAAGCTAGAAGTCACTGGTTTTGTTGCTTGGAAAAGGCAGTGACATGTGGTATGATGTAGCAGATGGCGCTGCAACTGTTATTGAGTCTGAGCAGTGGTAGCAACATAGGAATTGACAACTTTTGTGCTTTATTGCCTCTTCTTCCTGGAAGTTGGAGCTATGTGATGGGCCATGATGAAGCTACTTCTCATATGATTGGTTACGGAGGCAGAACAAGAAGATGGCTCGCCGGGCACAACGGTTGTAGGAAGATGTTGGGCGGATAAATTGAATTGTTAGATGTAGCTTCTCAAGGAGGTGAAGTGATGCCAACAATAGTGGACAACTTAGTGGTAACTAAAGTTTAAATTAAGATGCTAAGGTTTCCAAATGAGAAATACGTTGTTTCACGACATGAGTAACATAACTCAAGGGCTATAACATGAGTTCCTTAGTTGTAAGGTTAAAGTAATCTATGACCAATAATGAGTGTTTGGTTATTGGAATAGTTATATTCAAAAGCTGAATTTTAATCTGTTTGGCTTTGATATTAATGTAATCCTAAAATTTGAATAAAATTGTTTCAATTATGAAGTAATATAATCCTAACTTGAATAAATTTAATTTTATACTAAAAAAGAATTTTAAAATTTAAATCAATTCTTAAATAAATAAATAAAATTTCTTAATTGATTTATAGTAGTAATTAAATTAATTCTTAACATAATTATTTGTTTATATAAATAGATTTAATAATATTTTAATTAGATTAAAATTAATTAATTAGATTCCTTAAAATTAAGAAAGGTGTTTCTTAATTAAGTTATTTATTTTAAGTCAACTGAGGTGAATTAAATTTTTTTAGATAACTATTATTCTATTTACTTATTTGAATAATATTTTTTATTTACTAGAAAAGGTTATTTTTCTTAATTAAATTTATTAAGGTGTTTTCATTTATTAATTGGAAACAATAAGTCGTCTTTATTATTTTGAAAATAGCTTTCTAATTTATTAAAAATTAATCTCTAAATAAATAAATAAATAATGTAAAGGATTTTTAAAATTAAATTTAAAAATGTTTTATTTAATTTTAAAAGCAAAATTTTAAAATATTAGAAACTAATTTTCTAATTAAGGAAAAGTAAATTTTGAAGTAAAAGATATAAACCTTCCTTGTAGTTTAAGAAACTTTAGAAAACTCCTGTGATCTTTAAATTTCTAGAAATAAAAATTCCTTTTACTTTTTAAACTCCTCTTAAACTTCAACTAAAAAAACACTGATATGAAAATTAGACTTGGATTAATCAAATGCCATTAATAAAATTAAGGGTTAATTACAAAAAGATTCTGAACTTTTGTCAAATTTTCAATTATAGTTTAAACTTTAAAAAGTAGTAATAAATGCTCAAATTTTCAATTTTTTTCAATTCTAACCCGATATTAGTATCCCCGTTATCTCTACTGATGTGACATTATCATATGTACAAGGACTTTAATTAATCAGACACGTTAGTAGTGGTTACACATTATCATATGTACAAGGACCTTAATTAATAATAAGACAAGTTAGTACTGGTTACATATGTACAAGGACCTAATTAATCAAACACGTTAGTAGTGGTTAAGATTTAATTCTCTTATTAATTAAACGAGATCGTTTAGTGAATTTAGTAGCGAAATCATTATTTTCCAAGTCCCTTCCCTCTTCACTCTTTAGTTTGCTGTTTGCTCTCACTCTTACCTTGTTGTTCTAAATTAGTTAACCTAAGCCTTTGTTTGGATCCTTATTTGCATAAGGAAAAGGAAAGGAAATATTGAGGAGAAAAGAGGAGAAAAGAATGGAAGAGAAATGTGATTTCCTTTCTCTTGTTTGTTTTCCTAATTTATCAAAGGAGGGAATTGAATGGAAGAGAATTTTGTAAGACCTTTATACCCTTGATTATAGA
>JANITX010000010.1:24967707-24980017 GCA_027564395.1 Erythroxylum ulei | reverse complement strand
TCTAATTTTGCATGTATAATGATCATAAATTTATACACACAATTTTTTAATTAATCACAAGTAATTTTGTGCAAATAATTAAACAATTATTACTAGTATGTTAAAATTTAATACTAATATTAGACATACAAATTAAAGTTAATATTTTCATAAAATATTAATACCAAAATGATTTTATAATTAAAAAGACAACAAAATGGGTTAGGTTTTGATTAACCCAATAATATTAATAGTAACATAATTAATATTAATAAATTTTTCAAAAAAAAGATAGACGTCGTCTTCAACCTCCAACTGGGTCGGGTGTGACCCGACTCCAACCCGACATAGCGGGCGCACAAAAGACGCTAGAAGGTGGATGATGGCTAGCGATGGGATGACGACGACCACTGGACGTGCAAGAGATGTCGGAAAACCAACCATTCGACGTTGCATCAATGGCGACATCCAAAGCCATCACATTAGGTCATCATCGTCCCTCCTCTCTTCACCTTCCAGTCACTGTTTGGTGCTTCATGGAGCATCAAAACATGACTATAATGTCCATCATATACAAAAAAAAGGTCGAAATATTAAAGAATCTCAAGCTCATCTCTTGCGACAAAAAATCAACAAGAAATAGAGCATAACAAAGACATTTTTCAACAGTTCATAAGCAAGGCAGAGGCACTGAAGCTCTTATACCAAATGTAAATATATGACATGCATCTCATAACACAACAACATCTACGTGTAAACAAAACACATGCATATTATTCATGTATATAGCAACGGAAGCATAACCGAATGCACATACCTCCTGCCATTGCTCCACTGATGTCCAGCAACGCCTCTAAATTTTGAATCTTCTAGCCTCTTGTTTCCCACGATGCAATGGTGTCTATTTCGTGCGTTAGAGGATAGGGACCTAAAAGCGGTTTTTAAAACGTTTCAACACCTTTGCCCATCACAGAGGAGGAAACTCGGAAGCATGGGCGTTAACGTGTGCGTGATGAGGGTTAAGCATTAAGTGGACCATAATCTCAACAGTAGGAACAGTAGGTAGATTTAAAAAATCTTATAATTTTTTCATGTTTAAGGAATCCTCTTTTAGTTATGTGTTATGATCTCATCGTCATACCCTGGACAAAGAAATTAATTCCTAGTTCATGACCAACCAGTCATTTACCGAGAGTTCTTTAATTTTAAATTGAGCTTTGTCTCCAGCTTGGATTCAAGTGAGCAGAGGAAGTAAGAATATGTCCGTAGTCTTTAGAATTAATGGGAAGGACCTGATTCGAGCAAGTAAGGTTATGGCTAAGAATGGATGCTGCCCTTTTCTAAACGATGGTGTTTTGCAAATTATTCAGGGCCTGCTGACATTCTTTCGAGGTAATTGGCCTATAAAATTCTATTCAGAACTATGGAGACTTTTACCAAGGAGCAATGGAAATTTCACCAAGAAACCATCCTTGAAAAGGTAATCCCATACTGTTTTTTGGGTAAAGTCCAGTATCCTGATCTAACAATGGTCTAAAATTAAACCGGTAGAAAAAGCAGAGCAAGGTGAGATTTCAGGTTAGTTATGCCAATGGAACTGTAGCGGAAAGAGCTATTATCTCTACAAAACAATTGAAGTCAGATTTCCCAATAGTGCAGATTATCAGAACTGGTTTTCTCTAAGATTCAAATACACAACTTTCCCAATGAAATGAAGTGTTACATGACAAAGTCAAGGTCAAGAAAACTATACTGTTGCAGATACCATGGTGAATTTTTGCAAACAAAACGACATCTTGATCAGGGTTATGATACAGGACTTATGAGAGAGCTCAATTTCAAAAGTTAGCTTAAAGGAAAAAAGAGTCCGTAAACTTATATAAACCCTACATCAGCCCCCATTTAACTCAGATGGGAACTGGATTGTAACATTTCACTACTCTCCACAGCTCAAGCACTCACAGGTTAATTGTGAGCTAGACTTTTTCTAGCATGGGCAAACAATGCAATATCACGGTCACCACCTATAGCACAAGGACACAAAAAAGTGGTGTTATTTTTGATACAAATTGATTAAGATCTTATGGGAGAGCACAATATCAAGAGTTAGCTTAAGGGTTGAGAGAGCCCATAAGCCTATATGAACCTTACATCAGCACCCATTTGACGAAATGGGAATTGGACCGTAACAGGTTCACAACGTTTTCTGGGACAATCCAAAGTTTCAAGCACAGGGGGCTGCAAATCTTTCTTCAGAAGAACTGTCGACATGCACAAAGAAAAGAATCAATTCGGTAGTTTGAAGATACAAAAGGCAGCTAATTGCTTGAGATGTAGTTAAAGAGAATATATATTTCAGCTTGTTGGAGGATGAACTGGGATGTAATGCTTCTTCTGATTTCTACTTAACAGCATATCAGCTTGATCCAAACCCAAAAATGTTCATGAAACGAGTATAACATAATTAAAGGTAGCGAGTCCTGTCAGCTACGCGAACAAACTTGAGTCATATTTTCATATCCTGGAACCCAAGGAATATCAGCAGGGACGGGCTTGCAAGGGCATTTTGGAGTAGGACAGCCAAATCTAGCTTACATGCTATCTTCCATAGACTTACTTGGTTCAACAGACAGGATTTGCCCATAACGCTTACAGAAGTGAGCGTTGCCAATGACCCAAGCCAGGTACTCCATCGATATTGGTTGGAGATGACATTTGCAGTTGCAAGTTAATTAGGGTCAGGACAGATGCACATTGGCGAAAAACTTTTATATAAAAATATTATTATTTTATGTTTTGATTTTATAAAAAAAAATTTACTCCCATTAATTTAATTTAATAATATAAAAATATTTTAAATATTTTATCTTTACTTAAAAAAAATTTAATAATACAAGAATACTTTAAATATTTTGCCCTTCCCAAAAAAAATCTTTAGATGCGTCCTGATTAAGGTAATTTAAAATCCTATTTCTTGTTTAATATTTTATTCAGCTCAGGTTTCGGAAGGCACTGTACTTGGAAGAGGTAATGAGGGATGCTCACAGTCATCCAGTAGTTGTGGAGGGTAAGTGTGAGGAAACAAGGCATGGTCCATGTGCAGAAGCAACCCAAGTCCAGAGCGCATGATCGAAGCTCGATGAGTTGGAAGCTTTCGTGTCCAGTGGTTTTGGGCATCTTCCATGTGTTAATGAATCTAAGCTTGTCTTGGTGAGTTTACCACTGACACGTTTCTCCATCTACAATCACACTAATTTTCATAACTTCAATCAATTAAAGAATCACTATAAATAAAAAAATTT
Source organism: Erythroxylum ulei (assembly GCA_027564395.1). Classification (NCBI taxonomy): domain Eukaryota; kingdom Viridiplantae; phylum Streptophyta; class Magnoliopsida; order Malpighiales; family Erythroxylaceae; genus Erythroxylum; species Erythroxylum ulei. The sequence continues at coordinate 24,976,736 of JANITX010000010.1, read as the reverse complement.
GTTAAAATAAATCTGAACCTAATAGTCTACGACTACGACGTGTCTTTTAAAGCTATGGCCTATGAGAATTCATGGCTAGCTGGTTTTAACACCATTCAAAGACTCGTGGACTTCCAAGTCTACAACACAATAAGATGACACATGATTTTAAAATGTTATAATGTCTGCTTTAGGTGAGTAATCTTAGGAGGATTTTGACAAAACAAAACGTGTATAGATTCCCTTGTTAAGAGTTTGGAATTCCCAAGGTCACGGCCTACAACTTGGAGCTCTGGTCTTCAAAATTATATGCCCATATTGTGTCTATTGAAATATAAATTCAACCAAACTTTGAGGGGGACAGGTTTAATACGCCACTTGATGCTAGCCCTTTCATTTATCGTCTTTCGTTATCCATGACTTGGTCGGAGAGGAATTGGAGTGAAATTTCAGTGACACTTGAAACTTATACTGTTGCTGTAATAGATAATTGCCTTCGACCATAAAACTAAACAAGTGATTTGAAATCTACAAGTTTAGGGGTTCCTTGGGTCATCTTTATATAAATTTTAAATCTACCCTCAAGGGCTACGTCTTTCTCTTTTCCCCGAATATGGTCTCAGTTTCATCATGTCGTCATCTACCTCAAAAGAGAAGACGATAATTTTGGCCATACCTTCTACCAGAAAATCAAAGTCATGGCTTTAATCACAAATAATGAAGAGAAATTTGAGGCAGGCATTATATCATAACATAAAAACCATCATCCAATGTTATTATTAAAAATCAGGTGAAGGCTCGCACCCATTTTCTGAACAAATTCCTGAGCCTATTCAGCCATTTCACTGACAAGGAAAAGCCGAGAGAAACAGAAAATTAGGACAAAGTAAACAGCTTTCTACCAAATTCTGAAACCAAGTTTCAGGTGACAAGTTTTCTTAGCTGGAAGTTGAACAGAGGGAATCAAAGCTATTGTGACTACCGCTCAAAAGGGTGGCCCGGTAATCGAAAGATGAAATGATTAATAATGGGAGTAATATCAGGAAACCAATGCAAGAACACATGGGCTATCTGAAACCCAAACCCCAGAAATCCACTAAGGACCTATTCTATTCTGATATAAAGAAAAGCGGGACACGGCAAAAGAACAGAACCCCGAGGCAGAGATAGTGGTGTGGTTGGAAATATCTAATCGTTTTTTCATTTTCTTGCTTGTCTGCAAAGAAAGTATGATAGCATTTGATAGTCTACTACAAGTATCAGAATCTGCACTAAGAGTTTTGGATGAAGTTTCAACACAAAGTGTGTACGTGAGAGAGCAAGACAAAGAAGACCCAATGCACAACCCAAAACAGAGCTTTGGGTTTTGAGGCAAATTGCCAATGCCGATGCAATACTTCAATCCCCACAACCGTCAACCAATGCTAAGCCTATACTTCCACAGCACCCAATACCACCACTACTCTCTGTTTATTTTACTCCTTGCACTGTTACTATCTGCTGTTTCTGCAGAAAATGTTGAGGTTAATACTCTACTTTCATGGCTGCGCAGCACTCCTCCACCTGACTCAGCTTTTTCTGATTGGAATCCTTCTGACACTAACCCCTGTAAGTGGTCTTACATATATTGTTCTTCTGATAACTTCGTCACCGAGATCAATATTCAGTCTGTAGAGATAGCTCTTCCCTTTCCTTCCAATCTTTCCTCCCTCTTGTACCTTGAAAAGTTCATTGTCACTGGTGCCAATCTCACAGGAACCATCCCATCCGATATTGGGGACTGTAGTAAACTAACAGTTATTGATGTTAGTTCCAACTCTCTCTTGGGTCCTATTCCTTCAAGTGTTAGGAAACTTCAGAATCTCCAGGACTTGATCTTGAACTCTAACCAGCTAACGGGAGAGATTCCTGCTGAGATTGTCAATTGCTCCAATATCAGAAACATTGTAATATTCGATAACTTTTTGAGCGGGAATCTTCCCATTGAACTAGGTAAACTCTCAAACTTGGAGTTTATACGTGCCGGAGGGAACAAAGATATAGTAGGAAAAATCCCAGATCAACTTGGGGAATGCAAGAACTTGGAAGTCCTGGGTCTAGCTGATACAAAAATTTCTGGTTCCATACCTCAGTCATTAGGTAAACTAGCAAAGCTTAAGACGCTATCAGTTTATACTACGATGCTCTCTGGTGAGATTCCACCTCATCTAGGCAACTGCTCGGAGCTTGTCAACTTGTTTCTATATGAGAACGATCTCTCAGGTTCATTGCCACCAAAACTGGGTAAGCTTCGGAAGTTGGAGAAGCTGTTGCTGTGGCAGAATAATTTTGATGGCACAATTCCTAAAGAGATTGGTAATCTCAAAAGCTTGAAAACTATTGATATCTCCATCAACTTTTTCTCAGGAGTCATTCCTCAGTCTTTTGGAAATCTCTCCAGTCTTGAAGAGCTTATGCTTAGCAACAATAATATATCCGGTTGGATCCCCACTGTCCTTTCAAATGCCACAAAACTCTCACAGTTGCAGATTGACACTAATCAGATATCGGGTCCCATTCCAGCAGAGCTTGGGTTATTGACAGCTTTAACAGTGTTCTTTGCTTGGCAGAATAAACTTGAAGGAAGCATCCCAGCAGCATTGGCTGGTTGCAAAAGCCTTGAGTCTCTAGACTTGTCGCACAATGCTCTGACCGGTAGCTTACCTCCAGGTTTATTTCAGCTTCAGAATTTAACGAAGCTTCTCTTAATTGGAAATGACATTTCTGGTTCAATTCCTCCGGAGATAGGTAACTGCAGCTCTCTTATTCGGCTGCGGCTTGTAAATAACAATATCGGAGGAGAAATCCCAAAAGAAATTGGGTTTCTGAAAAACCTGAATTTCCTCGACCTATCTGAAAATCATATCAGTGGTTCACTGCCAAAGGAAATAAGTGATTGCAGGGAGCTGCAAATGCTGAACCTTAGTAACAATACCCTTGGAGGTACTTTGCCTAGCTCCTTATCATCTCTTACAAGGCTTCAGGTATTAGATATTTCCTTGAATGATTTTGAGGGACACATTACATCGAACCTTGGCAACCTCATCTCGCTCAGTAGACTGATCCTCAGAACAAACTCTTTCTCTGGGGCAATCCCTTCCACTCTCGGCCGTTGTTCGAACCTTCAGTTTCTTGATCTCAGCAGCAACGGATTCTCTGGTAACATTCCTGTAGAACTTTTTAATATTGTTGGACTTGACATAGCTTTGAATTTGAGTTGGAACGCACTATCAGGAATCATCCCAGCACAAATTTCTGCTTTTAACAAGTTATCAGTTCTTGATATTTCTCACAATAAGCTGGGAGGAGACTTGGTCCCATTGGCAGGACTTGAAAACATTGTCTCCTTGAACATCTCCTACAACAATTTCAAAGGGTATCTTCCAGACAGCAAAATCTTTCGACAGCTATCAGCAGCAGAGTTGACAGGAAACCAAGGATTGTGTGCAACGGGTCATGATTCGTGCTTCTTGACCAGTACGGCGATGGGCATGCCTGCCGGTGGCAGTTTCAAGCTATCACAAGGGATTAAGCTGGCCATTGCATCACTTGTTACCTTAACTATAATAATGGTAATCTTTGGAACTATTGCAGTGTTACGTAGTCGGAAAATGAATAGGGATGATTCTGAATCCGAGGCAGGAGGTGGTTCATGGCCTTGGCAATTCACTCCATTTCAAAAGTTGAATTTTACAGTTGAACAAGTTATAAAATGTCTGGTGGATGGTAATGTGATTGGAAAGGGATGTTCCGGAATTGTATATCGAGCAGAACTAGAAAATGGCGAAGTCATTGCAGTGAAAAAGCTTTGGTCAACAAAAATAGCTGTAGGCCAAATTCGTGAAAATGACATCCCAGGAATTGGTGGAGTTCGTGATTCCTTTTCGACTGAGGTAAAAACTCTTGGTTCAATTCGCCACAGGAACATTGTCAGGTTCCTAGGATGCTGTTGGAATCGAAACATAAGGTTGCTTATGTATGACTACATGCCGAATGGAAGCTTAGGAAGTCTTCTACACGAGCGAAGTGAAGGGTGTTTGGAGTGGGATATGAGGTATCGGGTAGTCTTGGAAGCAGCGGAAGGTCTAGCATATTTGCACCATGACTGTGTTCCTCCTATCGTTCATAGGGATATCAAAGCCAACAACATTCTAATTGGCCCAGAATTTGAACCCTACATAGCTGATTTTGGGCTTGCCAAGCTCGTGGAGGATGGGGATTTTGTTCATTCTTCATCCACTGTGGCTGGTTCCTATGGTTACATAGCTCCAGGTAATAATCTATGGTGAGAATAAATAGACTAGGTTTCTTCATTGCAGCTAGTCCTATGACATTTTATTATTGATTGCTTGGATTTCAGAGTACGGATACATGATGAAGATAACAGAAAAGAGTGATGTATATAGCTATGGAGTGGTGGTGCTGGAAGTGCTGACAGGGAAGCAACCAATTGATCCAACAATACCGGATGGAATCCACATTGTGGACTGGGTGAGGCGGAGAGAGAGAGGTCGCATAGAAGAAGTGCTAGATCAAAGTTTGCGGGGTCGACCAGAATCAGAGATCGAGGAGATGTTGCAAACCTTAGGAGTAGCTTTGCTATGCGTAAACCCCTCCCCAGATGATAGGCCTACAATGAAAGATGTGTCTGCAATGCTCAAGGAAATAAGGCAGGAGGAGAGAGAGGCGTGCATCATCAAACATGAATAGACAGCAAACACTTGTATCCACACACCAATAATAATATAATAATAATATTAACCTCTTCTTCTTCTTCTGCTCCTCCTCCTCCAGAGTTTTTTTTTTTTTTTGGGGTAATTCCGTTAATTTTATACAAATAATTAAGGTTTATGTACATCTTTGGAGACTACCAAACCAGTAGTCTCTTGCCCACCAAAAAGGACAAACCTGAGGGGATGGCTTAAGGAAGCAACATTGATATTGATTATATACAAGAGACAATTAATGAAAGAAAATATTTTAGAAAAAGAGAGTAATAATAGTTACAGGATAGTATTGAATATGGGTTAGGAAAATAGGATAGTCACTAGAAGTGGTTTAGCAGTTTCGAGATAGTTTCTCACTTCTTTTACTGATTCCAAAATTACCATACATATTTATAAGTAGTTAAGTAATTTAAAAGACTTAGCTTTTCTTGAAACTTCAAACAATTTGCTTGTTTACTAAAATAAAAAATTTAAAGATGTTTATCATAATTTCCTATAAAATACTTAGTGCTCAAGTATTCTACATTGTTTTAGTTTTATTTTATTTATTTGAAAATTTTAGATATGTACAACATATTTTAACACCCCTCCTCTAATTGCATTTTTTTACTCTAATTCTGTAACATCCCGTATGCTATATAAAAGAGGTCACTTCCTATTCCTCATTTTCTCATATTTTCATTTTTACCCCCAAAAAAGCTACTATTTACGAATTTTCTCTCTTTAACCATTCTTCACCACTAGTGACTCAAACCGGTTAGTGTTATATATCAATCTCTTCCTCTTGACAAACCCGTTACAACCATATCCATTTTAGCCGTCATCATCGCAAAAATTGAGGAGAAATTGACAAAAAATGCCAGTCATCTATCTATCACTTCCAGTGGTTGTTGCCAGTCACCACCACCACCATGCAACTTGTCTCGACGTCAAGAACAAAAGCCTCATGGTCTAGTCACCAGCCGCCACCCAGATTGTCGCCGATTGACAGAAAAAGAGGTTAGGGTTTCAGGTTGTTTCCTTCAATTCATTCAAATTTGTTGAGAATCTGAGTATGTTGCTTTGGAGAAAGTTGTTATACTCATCAAGAACTTTCATTTGGTATAAAAATCGTTGAATTATGAGACTAAAGATTTTCTAGTGATCGGAGGGAATATCCCGATGACTGGAGGACTATTCTAGTCGCCAAAGGTACTGTTTTGATGACCATTTTGGTCACTTTTTTAAAAAAAATCTAAAAATTATACTGATAAGTTTTTTTCCCCAAAGAACCATAGTGAGATTTTCAACGGTTTGTGAATTAAAAATCACTGAATGTTTAGGCAAGAATAGGAGAAATTTTCTAATTTCATAAATGGACTACTTAGGCAATTCGGATGATACCTAAATTTTTATTTGAGCCCAATAACTCCTAATTAGCACTAATTGAGATAAATTTTCTTTTGATTTACTAGGTATAGCAGGAGTGAGACCCCCATCGAAAGGTTCGGATGGACGAGCTCGATTACCAAGTAAATTCGTAATAACTTACTATTACTGTAGTTGTACCAGGAAATGAATATTTTTTTAGTACTAGTATTTTAATAACTCGTTTCTACACTTAAGGATTTAATTGTTAGAATAAGTCATATCATATCAGAATTCATAAAGTGCATTTCATTTGCATGCATCGTATTTGCATCTATACATAAATCATGATTTAGAGACATTGTAAAAATAGTAAAATGCACTCATTTAACATATCCTAGGGTATAAAGATCTTAAATTATTATGATGTAATTTTGTATTGATTATGATTTGAATTTTTTTTAATGGATTATAATTAGTGAATTGGGAATTTATTGTTACAATTGAGTGATTGATAAGGTGCTACGTGCATCTAGTCTAGGAAAAATGTTAAAGGACAAGACAAATTGATACAAGGAAATTTAGGTTGACTAGGCCTATGAAATAGTGACATGTGGCAATGGGAATAAGTGACAAATGGCTTAGCTAATTGGGAGATAAATGGCTTGAGTATATGAGTGACAAATGGCCTTGGTAGGCTTTATCCTTGCATGTTTGGAGGACTAAATTAGCTTGATGATTAAGAAGGTTTTGAGCTAAACAAGTGATTTATTCATCTATTGTGACACATGTTAGCATAACATTCATGTTGATTATTTAGGGATGAACTTGGTTATGGTATTAATGATGAAGTTGTGCTGGATATTTGATGGATGAATTGGTTTTGGTTTGATTTATTAAACCCTTAGGTTAGAGGCTATTTAATGGATGATTTTAGATTGGGATTTGAAGTATAATTAAGGTATAATCAATGGACTATTATGATGGTGTTAGAATCCGGAAAACAATTGAAGGAAATGGATGGTGAACTTTCTGTTCACCTATCCCATGATTGTGGAAGCTGCATAAGCCCCTTCCCACGATCGTGAGCAATGCATTGAAGTGAGAAACTTTCGATTTTGTCTGTCCACGATCTTGGAAAGGTACCCGGCGATGTGGGAAATGCTCTGAAATGAAAAAAATATGTTTTGTGTGATTGTTGAACCAACTAAGGATAAGCTACTTTACCTTTAGGTATTTGGACTTGATTGAGGCTCGAAATAAACCTAGATTGTTGTTGGATTAATTGGTTAAGGGTTTGATAAGTTTAGGTTGTTAGTTGAGGTTATAACTTAAGGAATGGATTGTTGGAGATCAATGTATCTAAATCTGAAATTGTGAGTTGTTAAAGGAATGAAGGTATTCTTATGGATGCAAATATGACTCGAAGGATGTGAGAGATGAGAATTAGGCATGAATGAATGAGAATTGGAAAATTATGTGAATTTATAATGCTAGATAAGGATTGGTGAATGAATGATTAATGAATCTAGAGTAATCAAGTTTTCTTAAGGCATAAACCTAATTGCAAACAGGATACATAAAAGCTATGATGAATGAATGAGCAAGATTTGTGAATAAGATTACATACCTAGGATAATCAATTGAGCATGCATTAAACATAACACATATACATGTGTATGATTGAGTACTCATTTGATTAAACAAGTTAGTAATGTGTAGATATGTGTGTATGGCATGATATAGAGCACAAATTGATCGACAACATGCAAAAATTTCTAGATCGTCAAGGCAATAGCTAATCTAAAGCATACTGTGAGTCAACCCAGATGTTTTCTCACTATATTTGATTTTTTTATTTAAATTCCAAATGTTGAATTGTTACCTATGAGATTGTGATAACTCCGGACATTGATAATCTGAGGAGTCCAATATTGAGGAATGTATTGGAAGTGCTATCTACTTGTATATGAATATGGAAAAATGAGTGCTCAATTGAATGTTGAATGCTGGACTTAAATCCGATGAATGTGATAAATGACTGTGCGTATTGAATGAAAATGATTGATAGTATATTTTGTAAAATGACGCATTTCATGACATTAATATGCATGCTCAGATAAAGGAGTTGTGACTGGAGTGACCAATGTAAAAAAGAGTTTAAAGCTTAGGAAATGTGCACATAGAGCCACGGGCTCAGTTATTAATGAGCCTGGTTTCCATAATAGGTATGGGATAGTATCTAAAATGAGCCCGATATTTGCAACGGATATGGGACAGTTAAATAGGTGCTCGGTCACAAAAAAATTAAAAATAGAAATGGAGTCTCATGTGCATTTGCATTTACATATCCTTACATGTATCCTGAGAATGATTAGAGAGAACCATTGATTTGTGTTGAATAATGATATGAAATACTTATGTATATGTTGATGACATGAATGATTAAGATGAGTGATTGGATTATTCTGAGATGACTTTATGAAATGCTTATATTCCTAATATGCTTGTGAAATATGAAATGTATATTGTGATTTGGCATACAAATTGAGTGATGTGATGAATGAGAATTTATTCTGAATAATTTGATATATTATTGAAATTGGTTTTATACTCGGGATATTTGTGTTTTGACATAAGTGAGAACATCGATGATGGTTCACTTATTAAGTTCGCAAACTTATCAAAATTACGACATTGATTTTCAAGTACTGGAGTGACTTAGCTTTTAAGGCAATCTAGTAGCAGCCTAATTGTTGGGACCGGACCTCGGAAGCCGGACCCCAACTGAAAACGAAAACGAAATCGATCGAATCGAATCCAGGCAAACAAAAGGTTCAATCGAATCGAAACAATTTCCGACATCCGAAACAAATATCTCAGAACAGACTTTAGGAAGCGTCGCGTTGGAAACCCTAAGACTAAAACCAATCCGAA
>JANITX010000010.1:24780780-24803648 GCA_027564395.1 Erythroxylum ulei | reverse complement strand
GGACGAGCTTCAAACATCGATTCGAGGTGGGTAATGTATTTATACTTTGAATTATAAGTTTTGTATGAATTTTTGAGAAATCAAGAATGAAAAATGTTTTGAAAAATTATTGATTATGTTTGAAAAACCAAGAAGATGATACAATATGTGTTACTTGATGTTTTTAGAAATGATTACATAAATTATTAAAATCGTTTTGGATAATTTGATAAAATTGATGAAATTTCCGAAATTTTCTTTAGTTATGAAAGAATTGATAAATTATGAAAAAGTGTTACATTTATTGATTTGAAAGTTTAATTAAGAAAGTGTTATTTTATGATCTTTGAAATTTTTAAGGAAATTATGTTTTTGAAAAAAATCAAGAAAAAAAAGGATTTCGAAAATTTATTTAAGGAATTATTATCCATTATGTTTGAATTATTTACAGAAATTGTTTTGTTTCGGACAATGTAAACAAAATGATTCAATTGATTATCTTCCTTGATTTTTGAATGTTTTGATAAAAATGAAGTAATTGTTAAATTACATGTTTTGATTGTTTTGATAAATGGTTTACTTCTAAACATTCTTTGTTGAGTAATTCTTGTGTTTTAAATGATTTAACATGTTGGTTACGAAAAGGTTTGAAAAAAATTAGAATTTCCGAATAATTTTTTAAAGTGTTTATAAAATATCGTTTATGTAAAGGTTTGAAAAATTAGGATTTCCAAATACTTTTGGAATTACTTAAAAAAAAGATATGGTTTATGAAAAGGTTTGAAAAATTTGGGATTTCCGAATACTTTCGAAATTGGTTATAAAATAGTGTTTATAAAAGTGGTTGAAAGATTACGATTTCCGAATATCTAATGTTTATAAAAGTATTTGAAAAATATTGATTTCCGACATTGTCTATAAAAGTGTTTAAAAAGATTATGATTTCTGAAATTGTTTATAAAAGTGTTTGCAACGTCTATGATTTTTGAAATTGTTTATACAAGTGTTTGAAAATGTTCAATGCTTTTGGAAATTTCCGAATACTTTCGAAAGTGTTTTTAACATATAGGTTTGAGTGAGAAAGTTTGTGAGTTCTGAATATTTTTGTAAGTGTTTCAAAAATATTGTTTATAAACAACGTTTACAAATGTATGATTTCAGAAGACTTTTGGATTGATTTATAATATATAGTTTACGAAACTGTTTGAAAACTATGATTTTTATATGATTAAATTTCTTGTTTTGAAAATACTTTAGAAAATTTAGTATATGTTCAATAAGTGAAGAAATTTCAATTAGTATTTTCGAATGCTTCAATTCTTTGATTTTGTACTGAATTGAGAAATTGACCTAATGGTTACATTCTTTGTTCCAAATGCTTGGGATAAATTGTTAAAATTTCGGAAATTCTTTACGCTTGAGGAATTTTGTGACTTATGGAAAATTGATGCATTTGTTTATGTATTCATGAACGAATTTGACAACGTGTGAAAAGTGTTGCATTTTGTGTATTTGTTCGACTAAAGAAGTAATATGTGATTTCATTTTGTTATGTAAATTTTGATTATGAAAACAAATTGTTGCATTCTTGAACGATCGCAATTACGTTATGTGTATTCGATTGATTTGTGAATGTTGTTGTGTTGAAAGTGACACGATCATGAAAATGTGAATTTTCGAAATGCGCCTTCGGGCAATTTGATTTTTCGAGCATGAATATGTGTATTAGGTGGGTTTGGATAGGTCCCCTCCGTATGAGTCAGTGCACTGTCTCTCTTTGATAGCCTTCTCCCGGCTGCCCGTAAGTGGCTTAGGAGTTCCGATTTCGGACTCCCCTCTGTTCACGACTGCACAGAACCGCTATGCGGGAATGTGCAGTTCGTTCTGTTAAGACCGACCCAAACCATTTGATGTGTTATGTGATTTGTGTTGGATTCCGCGGTATAACCCGCAAACACACGCCGGGGTATAACCCCCAAACACCTACGGGTGGGGTGTGGGGTCCAACACTAATAACATAGTCCTTTTCACCTTATAGACTACGAAATTAGATGGGATAGTAGGTCATCTCACTTTGATGGATTTACTTAACTGCATTAGATCTTATACCTCAGGAGCCTTTGTATATATAGTTATGGCTTCTTGTTCCTATACAGGCATGGTACAGTAACCTAGATCTACCAAGTCTAACTGTATGAGTAGTGGGTACATAACAACTATAGTATCCACCCTGTTATCATTCGAAGGGTCAAAGGGCCCACCATCATTATAAACATTGTAATCTAGAAACTTAGCTGTTTGTGATTCTACTGTTCCGGTCCCTCCTTCTATATGGTAAAAGTTGTAGCCTTAAAATGGTTTAGATATCTTAATAAATAGAAATAAGCAGAACGAGCATGCTATCTTTCTTTATAAGGATTATACTACCTCAGTAGGGTAGCCCCATACACAAATGTGTGAAAGGCTGAGTTTCCAAAGTTCTAGATAATCAGGTAGAATAGCCCTGCTCTGTATTGACTTCTTCAAGTCCTTGAAGGTGTAGTTATGCCTTTCAGTAATACATCATTTTGCTCAGAACTACTCAACATAGTGAATTAAGTCACTATTCTAACTGATTCCAAATATCTGGCAAACGGACATTGTAAAGTCCTAAAACACCACATTTCTCGTAATATTCTCCTCCACGGTCAAATCTGACTATCTTGATGAATTTTTCCAATTGATTCTCAACCTTCAGTTTTTAAGCAAGAACAAATAACTGTGATGGGAATAATCATCAAAATGTCAAAATATATTTAGAATTGCACAATGCAATTGTATAAGGTCTATCGATATCTTTATGTATTAGACTCAACAAGTCAAAAAGCATGAGTTGACCTCAATATCCTTATTAGTCAACTTACACCTACAATAGTTAGCACATGTTCCCAGATCATCATAATCTAGAATTAAGAAATGTTTTTCTTGATCAATTTCTCAACCCTATCTATAGAAATGTAGCTTAAACTTTTCTGCCACACTATGTATGACTTCTTATTCATCAAGTTTTTTCATTTAATAACTTGTTTGGCAAGATACGAAGAAGTATATACCTAATTCGGGGTAAGACACATTCTATACAAACCATATGATAAGAAAGTTGTACCATTATGTTTTGCATTAAACAACTGTACAACATAAGTATTAAATACAAAACGTCAACCTTCTTTGTCCAAAATTGATCAAAAGATCACATATAAAATGTGTCGTGTAAAACCCAAATGAACCTAACTACAAGGTTCAGTATATATATCCCCTATAGATATTACTTCCACTTCTTCATTGCCGTGAACCATCAGTTCCTCCTTCTCTTTATTTGGCTTTATCCTGGATATGAACCACTACATTGTGGAAACACTATGATAAGATGTTCCACTATATAGTCACCAAATACTTAATGTGACTATCGCAAATTAAATTCATAAATTGATAAGCCAAGAAGTTACCTAATGGTCTTAGTCTTTCCTTTTAAACCTCATACTACTGGTTTCTTTATATCCCTAGGACCTTTACCAACACTAGATTGACCAGCATCAGCATGTGGAGAAGATTTAGTCTTTCTACCTGTGATCTTAGTGAGTTTCATCTTTGCCTTCCCTTTAGTTGCTTCGAGGGTTGTAGGAGTAGCAAACTTGAGTTTCCCCTCCTCAGCAGCACAATGGGCAATCAAATCATTGAAGTCTCATTCCTTATCTTGCAAATAATATGTCATCACTAGATTACTAAACTTTATAGGGAGTGTATTCAGAGTCTGATGAACTATGAATACATCAGGAAGAGGAAAATTCAACCATCTTTAATCTAGTGTGAAGATGAATCATTCTTGATATGTACTCCATTACTGCCTTTCTCCTATATACCTCATAGAGAATAATTCTTTCATCAAGGCACTTGTCTCAACATTAGGTGAGATTGTATACCTCTGGGAGACTTTATAAGAAACTCCTTCGCTATGTCTATATTCGAAAGTCTACTTAGCGGATGGTCAAGTATGGATCTCTTAATGGTCATTAGACATAATCAGTTAGACCGATCCCAGACTTCGTAAGCTGCTTTATGAACTCTTGAGCTCGTAGATGTAGGTAGAGATGGTCTATCCGTCCGTATGACCATATCAACCTTAACTATTTCCATAGCATTCAATACATCCTCTATCCACTTCTTCGTATTGAAGCAAGCCAGGGTTTCAATGGTGACACTGATTTTATTGACCAAAAAGGTTACTATAAAATGATACTGTTTAAATCAACACAAATGTAGGACAACAACGATACACAAAGCCATTAAATAATATCTTTTTTGAAAACCCAATCACACATATTATGAAACACCTGTGGGTTGAATACTTAATAAATGCAACTAGATCTCCACATAAAACGATTAGAGTACAAACTATCAACTCTCATGACACTACCACCTGTGGGTGAATAGATCATTCAAGCAACGACTTTCTTTTATCCAATACCTTTATGCACATCTCAAAATCTCATATAAGGCCAACACCTATGGGCAGAATAACCAAACATGAGACCAGAGACATCCCCTAACGTGTAAGTAGAACAATTCAAAATACTGATTCGAAAGGCCATTGTGGTGACTACATCCTCATCAGTACTCAAAAAGTCCACAAACATAAGGGATGCATCTTTATGTTATTCTTACATTCTTTATGGGCGTATGGTATATGATAATGTAACATCAATAAATGCAAAAATCCGAACGCACAGTCTCATTGTCACACACTCGTGTTGAAGAGATTCTCCGAAAACTTCATTTGAGACTTTTGTATAGGAACAATCTCATTAGAGCGACTATCATGCGTCACCGGACACTGAATCAACCACCAAAGACATGAGAACCTCATGTATCTCCCTTATGGCAAGTTTATTGCATGAAAATTCACTCAAAAATGGCTTCGAAATTTCCCAGACCCAGAAACTAACCAAAACACTCCAGGGCACCTTTACAAAAATTCTAAAATTTTTGTGTGATTTTTTTAAATACTGTAGCTTCTGACATCAGCAATGCGTCAACACACAGTAGCGCTGACGTCATCCGCTAATGTTGGCGTGACGTCAGCAGTGGAGATGTGTGGTGCATGTATCAATCACACACACTGCCCAGCAACGCGCCTCAATAGTGCACGACGCGTGCTGTGCATGCCCACGTGCGCTTATCCGATGCCTAGAGTGACACAGTCCACCCACGTGTCGACCTATGTCTAGCTCGTGCGTCGCAGGCGCTAGGCGTACTACCCCTCGGGGCAGTACTATGTATCGTCAGGTCGGGTCAATTTTTCACACTCCCGAGCTCGTTTTCACCCCATTTCTCAAGACTAAACACATGTATACTTCTTTTATGCAATAAAAAGTAAGAAAAATTTGAGAAACAAAAGTTAAATCTCTGAAAACCTTATGGAGAGAAAACTGAAAAATATTCGTTTTTAACTACCTGATCATGTCTATACTCTGATACCATATGTAATACGTAACGATCCCTTAGTTACGTATCTCAGATCGAACGTGAAAGAGCAAGAAATGAAGAAATGTGGAAAATACCTTATTTCGGTCTCCATAACTTCAAACGAGCTTTTCGAAGTTGAAATGAGCGCAAATCTCTCGTCGTCTTCATGGGAACTGCTCTCCGGGACGCGGGTAAGGTCTTTCTACAGTTTTCTCAAAACGTAAGTCTCTTAATGGGTTAGAGAATCTTTATGCTTACGATTGATATGAGCAACTGTAAGAGACCATAACCTTTATATATAGCATCCATATTGAGCTTCCCCATTACAAAGTCGATATAGGTTTGGTCTATACTAATTGAGATGTATTTTTTACACAAACTTCGGCTCATTAATTTAGATTATTTATTGAGTTACTTTATTATCTTTATCTGGATCAAACTACATAACTTAACCGATAAGTTATTAAAAAATCAAAAAATGCAATTAATAGTATCCAACTTTATGAGACAGGACAAAATTGTCCAACATTTAATTCTTTCATAGGACGCAAGAGATATAATGAGTGGAGAATAGTTGATGGATTGTCTTCTAATCTTTAAAGAAGATAAAGAATTAGAAGTAAGTCAACTATACCAGCAATTAGCGAGTAGTTTAATTTCCCTTGAATTACTTAACGTGTTTGGCTAGCCGATTTACAAGTGAAGCTAGGTGGAAAATTATAAATGCAATGTTCTTTGTCAAACTGAAGGATATTGGAATATTAATTACGGAAGAGGCTATGATAAGTGATGGTTAACTGTGCTTTGAGCTATGCCTACTGAAGTGGAAATTTATTAGGCCAAGCTTCAAGTTTAGTATTTGGATCAGTACCCGGCTAAATTCTTAAAATTAAGATTTGTTGGGTCAACCAAAATCTTAACAACATTAGCCAGCCAGCTTCTTTAGGCATATGACGAATGTTAAAACGTCCAGCCAGAGTCTGAGGTGCTGTGCGGGACTCTCACTGGGCGCTCTGCTCTATCTAGGTTGCGTGACGTTTACGTCATTGAAAGACAACACCACATGAGTAAATAGTGCCATGTGATTACCACCAACTCTTTACGAGTAAACAATGCTGTCCCGGTCATCTTTGTCGATTTGTCATTTTCACCAACCTAAAAGAGAAATCCTCGAACTTACTTTCGTTTTTTACGGTGACAAAGGAATTGTACACATATTGAAGGTAATGCACAATCTTCCCACATTTTTGCCATAAAATTAAGCTTCCATAATTTGCACGGTCTTCTCGGTCTGGCTTGCTTTTTGGACTCGATCGCTTACAGTTATTTCACACAAGGTCTCCATCACTCATTAGCTTCATGGTCGTTGAAGTCAATAAATGTGCTTTTTTGCTTCTGTTTTTATGTTGACTTATTACCCTCAAACTCACTGTACTTTTGAAGTCAATAAATGTGCTTTTTTGCTTTTGTTTTTATGTTGACTTATTATCCTCAAACTCACTGTACTTTCTCCTTCATTAGGGCAAATTTACCCTTAAATCAGGTCTTTAAGCTATCTTTTGTGTGCTTTAATTATAGGCTTCAGTCCCCGACGCTTCTTACAACATGAAATTAGATGGTAGTGTAGTTGTCAAATTAGACCCATATCCGGTCTTTTAAGTCTAAAACTTTCCTTATCGGTTGTAACCAAATATGGTACTGGCAGGAAAGTTTTGATTGCGATGGCCAACAGACATGGGGTCTGGAATTGGTATAACCAAGCAGGCACATTTAACTATTGCAACTTGCTGGCCCTGTCACGTTACACTCGAAAATCTGAATCGTTAACACCAAATGAAACGATAGGACACAACCCTGAAAATGCCTTGCTCCTTGTGTTTAGCTCCTGTAACAAGGTAGATGAATACAGTTGAGGATATACAAGTGAAGAGAGGTAGGTAAAGTTAAGAATTAATAAGAGGAATGGGGAGGAAATGAGTAACTAACTCTCAGCGAACGCTCTGCCACTGCATTTAACTCATTCACAGCAACCTATCATACTTGGTCCAGTAAACCAAGCTGTCACTGCCCCTCCTACTCATCACAATCTCTTATCTGTTTTTATTTATTCCTCTTCTTTGTCTTTCGTTTGTTTCTTTTTTCCTATGAAGAGAACATATAGCTATACTATGTATTTAAAGTACTGCTGTTTTGAGGTAGCCTGAACCAATAGCATTTTAATCTCAATTAATGATTGAGAAATGCTGGAGTTCATTACGTGATTGCCATTTGATTGCCACACAAACCAAATAGAATGCGTCCCTGACACCTTAATTTTTATCTATATTGCTTCATGCTCATCTTAGTCGTTAAAATCTAATCTAATTTCTGTTAGAGTACAAATAGACAACTCTTTAAAAGATTACCAAATATTAACGATACAAAAGAACTCTTCAAGTGGCAGAAGTTGAAAAATATGGTAATAAGAAACTAAATGAAATAAATACCAGGATTTAATTTGAAAAACTCTCTAGTGTGAAGAGAAAAACTACGAGATAAACCGACAAATAAATCCACTAAACTCAATAAAGATTTACAAAAAAAGTTAATATCTGACCGCCAAAACAACGAGCTGTTTCACAAAGTTCAGGATTGAAACCAAAGTTAATGCCACAATCAACAATCACTCAAACTAATCCCCAAACCAATCAAACAAGGATGAAAATACAACACTCTTTGCTCGCTTTTTGTTTTTCCTCACTTTTGGAAGTCATGGCTGAGCTCTCTCCAAAAGCTTACGTCTTTTTCTCTTTTATTTCATGAAATAAAATTTTCTACCACTTACACGGTTTCTTAGAGGACCGTGTAATTAAGTAACCATGTATCTTTCCAGCACCACCTCATTTGCAAACATACACAGTTACAGAGAGTTATATGGTCTCCCCACACAGTCGTATATTTTCACTTGTTTACAGAGACTTACACGATTGATCTATACGGTCGTGTAAGTCAAGACATGATCCATAAAGCTGTCTACAATCACCGAAAGTCTCAAAAATAGGATTGAACACTAAACAATCTCCCCCTCCAACCTAAATATGGGGAAGACACATTATTCTCCATCATCTACTTGAGATACATCCCGATAAGCTTATAACAAAGCTCATGTTTGTTTTCAGGAACTACTTTAGTCAACATTATCAGCACCATTCAAATTTGTATGAATCTTTTTCAACCTTAATTGTTTTTCTTTTATCACAGATTTCAACCAATGATATCTGACATTTATATATTTTGTATGGGAATGATACATAGTATTTTTGCTCAAGTCAATAACACTTTGACTACCACAAAATACTACATAGTCTTCTTGTTTCACATCTAGCTCTTGAAGGAACCTTTTCAACTAGAGCATTTCCTTACAAACTTCCACTGCAGCTATATATTCTACTTCAGATGTAGATAAATCCACTCACTTTTGTAGCTTGGATTGCCATGAGATGGCTACCCTTTACAAACTTGAGCGGAAAATTTGAAGTGGATTTTCTTCCATCAAGATCTCTAGCGATATCTGCTTCCGTAAAACCTTCTAAAGTTAGCTCACCATTACCAAAGCACAAATTCCACTTCAATTTGTCTCTTAAGCGTTTCCAAATCCATTTCACTACTTCTTAGTGAATCTTCCCTAGATTTGACAAGAATTTGCTTACCTTTCCAATAGTTTGAGCAATATTTGGCCTTGTGGACACCTTGTATACATCAAAGACCTATTACAAATGAGTATGGAATAGAGGACATACCATATTTTTCCTTTTCTGTTGAGGGACATGCATACTTACATAGCTTGAATTGTGACGTCAACGGCATGTTTACTAGCTTAACATGCTACATCTTGAACCTTTCTAGCATTTGTTCAATATACCTATCTTGAGACAACTACAATCTCATGTTCTTTTTGTCTGAAGTTATCTCTATGCCTAAAATTTGCTCTGTAGGTATCAAAAGACTTGGAGAAGTCCTCCTTTAACTTTTAGATTCTACCAATGTGTTGACCCATAATCAACATATCATCAATATAAAGAAAAAGAATGGTAAAGTTCTCACCTAAGAAATTCTTAAAATACAAACAAGCATTAGCATAGGTTTCCTTGAGACCATGATCTGTAATAAAGGAATCAAACTTCTAATACCATTGTGTTGGACCTTGTTTTAAGCCATATAGCCATTTTTTCCACTTGCAGCCAAATTTTCTTTATCTTTAACTTTGAAACCTTTTGGTTGCTTCATGTATATCTCCTTTTTCAAATCTCCATGTAAGAAGGCTATTTTATCATCCAGTTGTTCGAGTTCAAGATCTAAATAGGTAGCTAGATCCAAAATTGTTCATATTAAGGTCATTTTGACTACTGATGAAAAGATTTCATCAAAGTCAATGCCCTTCTTTTGACTGAATCCTTTCATTACCAGCCTTGCCTTGTCCTTTACCAGCTTGTTACGATTTCTCTTTATCTTAAACACCCACTTCTCTTCAATGCCTTTTTACCTTTTGGAAGCTTTACAAGCTCGTATGTGTTATTCTTATTCAAGGAATCTATCTCTTCCTTCACAATTGTGAGCCAAAGATCTTTGTCTTCACAAGATGCAACCTTTTGCACATTCTTAGGTTCCCCCGCAGTAGTAAGTGATAGTTATTCAGAACTTGGATACCTTATGAACGATCTTTTCTCCCTTGTCATCATTCGAAGTTGTGTTTTATCAACTGCTGGATCCAATTGCTCCCCCTACTCATTATCCTCAATGGATTCATCTACGATATTGTCTGGAAGTGGTTCTTGTAACTCATCAATATTAGCTTGTATTTTATCACCACCAATGTGTGTTTGATTACACACTTCATCTCCTTCACCTATACACTACTCAATAGTTGAAGGAATTGGCGAAGAGCTAACTATACTGTCTGATGAGTTGCAGTATGATAATTTATCTCCACTCAAACTATTAACACCTATTTGGTACTCTTGGAACACCTCATCCCAACTCCTGATCAACTTTTACTTCTCTAGGTCATAAAGTCTAAAGCCAAACTGATCATCACCATATCCATCAAAGTTGTAAGGTATAAACTTTGAGTCAAGCTACTTTCTCTGATCCTTGGGTATGTATCTGAATACCTTACAACAAAAAACTTATACATGATGATATGTGGGATCCTTTCCAATTCACGCTCCCTCAGGAATCTCATAATCTAGTGGAACTAAGGTAGGTCGATTTATCAGGTAGACCACTATTCAGACTGCTTTACCCTAAAATGTCTTTGACAACATAGATATTCTAAGCATGCAATGAATCTTCTGCACATTGATTTTGTTCTTCCTTTCAATAACCTAATTATGTTGTGGAGTCTATGGCTTAGTTTTCTCATGTTTGATGTCATGCAATGTATAGTATTCTTAAAACACCTTAGAAGTATACTCTCTTTCATTTTCTGTTCATAGGCACTTTAGCTTCCTCTCAACTTCCCTTTCTGCCATAATATGAAAATTCTTGAAAGTTTCAAACACTTAACTCTTAGAGTTCAACATCTACACCTAAGTCATTCCCAAAGGTCATCAATGGTCGTAACAAAATGTCTTTTACCTCCTAATGACTCCTCAATAGGACCACAAATAATTGAATGCACCAACTCTAATAATTATGACATCCTTGTAGATCTTCTCTTGACTGAGAGTCTATGATAATTTCCATCCAAAAAATGATTGCAAGGATTAACTAGTTGTGATTTTTAATTATGATAATGGATTTTTCAGTCATCAACTTTAATCCCTTTTCACTCATGTGTCTGAATTATCGATGCCACAAATTTGGTGAAGATTCTTTTTGAGTTGTGTATACTTCTCCACCACTACATACCTTTAAATATGTCTTATACAGTGAGCAACATAACTCTCCTCAGGCAACCATCATTGTACCTTTGGACAGTTTCCACTTCCTTTCCACAAAAGTGTGTTGAAAACCTTCTTGATCTACATTCGTCGATAATAGATTTAACCTTAGATCGGGAATGTGTCGTACATCTCTCAAGCTCAGTAAGCATTTAATGTTTGTTTGAACTTAGATATTACCCATAATGACTATCTTGGCAGAACTTTGGTTTCTCATCTTTATACTCCCAAAATCTTTGTTCTTATAGCTTGAGAAGTACACCATCTTTGGAACACAATGATAAGATGCTCCCGTATCAATCAACTATTCAGAACTACCAATTGTTGACATGGAAGACTTCATGGTGTCAACTCCAATCTCCTTTATTCTAATTTCTTCAATAAACATACTCTCTTTGATTACATCAAAGAGAGTACACCTTAAGGAGCTGATTTGCTAATCATCACCACTAATGTTTCTGAATTATCTAATAACAAATTCAATAGGAACAAGTCTTGAAGC
This sequence comes from Erythroxylum ulei, assembly GCA_027564395.1. NCBI lineage: Eukaryota > Viridiplantae > Streptophyta > Magnoliopsida > Malpighiales > Erythroxylaceae > Erythroxylum > Erythroxylum ulei. The sequence continues at coordinate 24,791,744 of JANITX010000010.1, read as the reverse complement.
TCACCATCAAGAATAATCTTCATTGTGGTAAGTTTGTTGATTATGTCTTAGAAATCATTTAGATGCTCCAACACTAATTTCCTAGCCTTCAACTTCAAATTCACAAGCCTTTTAATCAGAGAAGCCTTGTTATGAGTAGTCTTCCTTTCAAATAGACCTTCTAGCTTCTTCTATAGCTCAAAAGTATCCGTTTCTTGAGACACATGATTGAATATGCTAATATTAATCCATTGTCTTATAATGCCTAGAGTTTTTTGCTTCATTTTTCCCATTCTCTATATGAAATCTTTTCAGTTTTTAAAGGAACATCATCCTTCACACCTCTGTCTAGATTAATAAGATCAGAGAGATCTTTACAATACAAAAGGTCCTCTTGCCCCATATCAACTAAGTTGATGACATTATCTTAACCATAGAGTTGTTTCCACCTTCCATTACGATGACTTTGATACCACTTGTTGGGAGACAAATACACAACTATCTAAGATGTCAACCAAATATTAATGACAAGAAAGAACTCTTCAAGTTGCATGAGTAGAAATATATGAGAATAATAAACTTAACAATGAAACAAACACAAAGATTAAACAAGAAAATTCCTCAAGTGTAGAGGAAAAATCCACGAGGAAAATCGACAAATAAATCCACTAAAATCAATAAGGATTTACAAGAAAAGTTGATCTCTCACGCCCAAAACAACAATTTGCCTTAGAAAGTTTCAGGATTAAAACCAAAGTTGATGCCATAATCAACAATCACCTAAACCAATCCCCTGAACAATCAAACAAGGATGAGAATACAACATTCTTTGCCCTCTTTATGTTTTGCCTCATTTTCGGACATTATGGCTACAATCTCTCTAAAAACCTACTTCTTTTTCTCTTTTATCTCATGAAATAAAATTTTCTACCACTTACACAACTGTATAAGTAACCGTGTATCTTTTTAACACTACCTTATTCACAAACATAAACAGTTCCAAAGAGTTACACAGTCTCCACACATGGATGTGTATCTCCACCCATTTACAGACAAGAACCATAAAGTTGTCTACGCTCACTGAAAGTCTCAAAAATAAGACTGGATACTCAACAATTTCATATATATTTCTAAATATCATCTTATCTAATAAAATTTTGCAAATATGATATTATATATTAGATTATATTTTTAAATTGTGGAAATTTTGTAAATAATAATGAAATTATAAGTTCAATACCAAAAGTATATTGTTACGTTATTAGTCTTTGATTTGACAAATATTACACGGAGTACTTTTTGTACTTTTATTATCCTTCAAAATACTAAACATAATGAATAACTAAATAACTAAATTAGATAATCAAATAGTCAATTTTATCAAGAGTTGATAGAGATTTAATCAAAAGGTTTTGTTTTAGTTTAGACTCCTGAACAAAACACTCTTCTTTCAATTTTCAGAATAACATTCTATAATTAAATTATATCTGATAAGGTTAAAATTTTAAACAAAGATAAATGAATAATGCCTATTTCTTTTAGCTAAAATTAAGGTTACAAGAGAAACAAACTCTTCATAAACAAAAAAGAGTAAAGAAAAGTGATTCAAACTGCTAGTTTAGATGAGTATGATAATTACAAAATTTACAAGTGAAAATAAAAGGTGAGGAAGAGTACACAATTAAGTTAGAGTGGTTCGAGTATTTACTAATTCCACTACTCAAATTCCACACTTAATAATCATTTTTAGAAAATAAAGGAACACCTTTTTATCTCTTTTTCCTTTATTTTGGTTTACCTCTACAAGTGTATTTCCATAAAATGCATGTGGGATAATCCTTCACTATCTGTATTGACGGTTGATGGGCTCATAGATAGATGGAGGATGTTCTCTGCCTCACTTATATTTTAAAACAAACAACAACTAAGAAAACATAGAGTAGTAAATTATATGGTGTTATATTAGTATTATGAAGTAATGAGATCCTCAATTAAAAAGCTAAACCATATGGATGATGTTGATATAAACACAATTTATTTTTATATATTGCAAAAGAGGTGGCATTATGTCTTTCACTTGTCATAATGCTGAAGAGTAGAGATTACTATTTCTTAAATTACACTTAAAATATTGAAAGAGGGAACAACGTACATGTTAGAGAAAGATGCTTGATATTTGCATGAAAAGAAGACTTGCTAAGTAAATTTGAATCCCTTTGGTATATTTCATAAAGAACAAAGAACTCTTAATTAGAGTTTAGAATATCATCCCGTGCTGTAAGTTTTAGAAAATTGAGGGACTATTTAGCAAAAACCTAAATTTTTTTATCCAAAACCCCTTACCCTCGATGCCTGCACACTCTTTCTGCTACTTTGATTTTTTTCTCTCTCTCTTAGACTCACCTCCATTCTCTCTCTATCTCACACTCTCGTCTTCGTTCTCTCTCTCATATTCTCCTCTCCATATTTTCTAGTGCTTCTCCTCTCCAACGACAAGACAACCACGAACCACTGCACCACACGACTGTCATCTTCCTCCATCACACGAACCCGCCACCATTGAGCCTCATCTAGACCTCCATCAGGCTTCAACCCTCCTCCACAATTACCACCACTGCACCACGCCACCACTGAACCTTCTCTACGCCTCTGTCATCGGATGCTCTCCTCCTGTCCTCCACACATCCACAGCCGCTAGATCTAGAATAATATGTTTTCACTTTTCAATCGATTTTTTTCTGCTTAATTGCATTTGTGATTGTGAGTGGATTGGAAGTTGAAATGAAATTGTGAATGGATTTGTGATTTGCATTGGAGGATAATGGATTGGAGTTGAATGAAATGAGTTTGGTTCATTGTTGTGGTTTAGATGATTTATCATAATTTTTTTGATAATTGAAATTTTGAAATGAACAACATGCTTAATTTAAAAATTAGAAAGTTTGAATTTAAATTAAAACCTTAAAACTGAGAATGTAAAGAATTTAAAGTAAATAATTCATTGACATATTCTTAAAATTATTGAAATGGTATTTGGATATTGGGTAAATAATTAATTGAGTATAATAATAATTTAGCCGTGGTCTTGTGGAAGAGCCAAAAAGGAGGTTTTATAATTGTAATTATTGTATAAAAAGTTAACAAAAAAGGTAAAAACTATATCTCTAAGTTGTCTTTAATCTTTATCCAAAATTAGTCCATCTAATCAAGTCTCTTGCATATTCACCTTTATTTATCCCAAAATTAGTCCATCCCATAGTCTTCGCATATTTAGAATCTTATTTTCTTATTATTCCATTTTTATCTAATTTATAATACCTTGGCATTATATCTTTGGATAAGTTTGAAAGTTTCTTAGTTCATCTTAATGAAAAAAATTACTCAGCTTGTGCATTCCATTTCAAGATATTTATTAAAGGCAAGGATTTATGAAGATATATCAATGGCAATAACCATATTCCTGAAAAAACAAGAATAAAGATGAACATGCTAAGTGAAGTTAAGGATGTTTAAGTCATGACTTGAATTTTTGGATTCGTTGAGCTATCATCTTAAATCTTTGAAACTTCAAGACTACAAAGCATAACACTGTACTTAGATTTTAAATTTAGCATGAATTTACTACTCTCCAATAGAAAAGTCTATCTATTTCTAAAATTTACTATAGTTTTATGAATCTTTACTTCTTTAGGCTTAATATAAAGAGTTAAAGACATTATTTATGCTACATTGTCTCATGAAGGACATAACATTGCTAATTTTGTTGATGAAACTACTAAAGGATTAATTTCTTTCAAAACTAATATCTTGATTTATTGTTACAGATAAATGGAAGGAAGTTTAAGTACTCTTGATCAAACTGCTTCAGGAAGATATAATGATCCAACTTGGGCTTATGCTGTATTGGTCCCAGGTACAAAGAATCATACAATTTGCTTGTTTTGTAATAAGCATTTGAAAGGTAGAGAAATCATCCGATTGAAGAAGCATTTAACTAGGTTAAAGGAGATGTAGAATCTTGTAAAAAAGTAAGTCATGATGTGAAGTGGCAAATGAAAAAATTACTTAAAGAATATTAACATAAGAAAGATAGAAGGAAAAGGTTGATTTTTGAAATTGGTAGTGGAAGTTCATTTTTGGTTTTCGTGGTGATTATGAAAATATTAAAGGTGATAGTGGTAGTGTTCCATCCCAGGCTCAGAAAGAAGTGAATATTACATGTGGACATGATGTGAGAAAAAGAAGAAGGCAGATGACTAGTTTTTTGGCACCACGAACAACACCTGAAGCCCAACCTTCAATTCATAGTGCAATGCAACCAAGAAATGCGATTCGTAATGTCAATATGGTAGTAGCTAGATGGTGATATGATACAGATTCATCATTCAATGCTTTTTAGTTTTATTATTATCAACCTATGGTGGATGCAATAACCTCTTACATTTTAGTATACAAAGTTCCTTCGATTGATGACTTAAGAAGTAAACTTTTGAGTTGTTTAGTTTCTGAAATTAGAAGTTATTTAACAAAAATAAGAGTAAATTAGGCTACTTTTGGGTGTTCAATCATATGTGATGGTTGGACAAATAGGAGAAAAAAGCCTATTATTATTTTTTTGGTTTATTCTATAAATGACTCAATGTTTTTGAAGTTTATTGATGCATCTGGCCTAATTAGAAATACTGATACTCAGTTTGAGATATCTGATGAAGTTGTTAATGAAGTAGGACCAAAAAAACACTATTCAGTTCATAACTGACAATGATGTCGCTTATAAAGCGGTAGGAAGAAGGTTATAGAATAAGTATAATTCTTTTTTTTTTTACTCCTTGTGTTGCAAATTGCATGGACCTAATACTGGAGAATATAGGGGATCTTAGGTATTTTCCTATTATTGATGAGATTATGCAAAAAGCTAAAAAGGAGACTAAGTTCATCTATAATCATGCATAGGTGTTGAATTTGATGAGGAATTTATCAATGGTAGGAATTTATGTAATTCTGTTGTGACGAGATTTGCAACAAATTTCTTATCACTTTAATCTTTTATTATGATGAAGAAAGAGTTAAGACAAATGTTTACAAGTGATAAGTGGGTTACATCTCAGTATGCTAGGTCTAATGCTATAGTGGAATTATACTAGAAGATAGAAAATTTTGGTCTCAATGCCAATTTGTTATCTATGTTTGTGAGCCTTTGGTGAGGGTGCTTTGCTTCGCTGATAGTGAATCAAAGGCAATAATGGGATATTTTTATGATGTTATAGAATGGGTTGTTGAGAAATCTAAACAGTAAAAGAGATTAAAGAAAGAAGAAGAACACAAAATTTAACGAGGTTCAGAAACGGTGTGTTTCTTACGTCCTCGGGAGTGAAACAGCTACTTTTCCTATTATTCAACTTGTGTAAAATAGGGTACATTAGGTTTTGTATAAAACCCTAAAACTGCTATACAGTTACAATAGGACACATGACCACATTGCCACGCCATCCGTACGTCTGTATGACATCGTATGGATAGCTCCTAAATCTGTCAATCCTGTATCGTATCGAGCTTTGCTCTAGCACTTGCCCCTTTGCCAGTATATAAGCCATATACACAACAATCTCCACCTTGGTAAATATATGCCCCCATGAAGATGAATACATCTCTGATTCTTCTCTCACACCATATAGGTTGGGCACTGCAATCATGCTTTGTCTGTGTATGATAAACCTAATTCTTGGATAAATGGATGGCACTCTGACTATTACAGTACACCTGAACTCCACTTTGTTCAGTACCCAATTCCTTCACCAAACCAATGAGCCATAAGGCTTCTTTAGCTCCCTCAACTAAGGCCATATACTTTGCCTCAGTTGTTGATAAAGCCACGATAGATTATACTGTAGAATTCCAACAGATAGGCCCTCCTACAAGCATAATCACATACCCTGTAGTAGACCTTCTATTATCCAAGTCACCTGTATAGTTTAAATCTATATATCCCATAACTGACAGATCACCACTCTCACTTCGAAACACAATTTCATAATTTCAGATACCTAAAAATCCATTTGTCTACTTCCCAATGCTGTCTGCTAGGCTTCGCCATGAAATTGCTAACCTGACTCACAGCCTGTACCAAATCTGGTCGTGTGTAAACCATCACATACATCAAGCATCCTACGACACTTGCATAGGGAACTCTAGACGTGTCATCAACCTCGCCATCTATTTTAGGAAACTGCTCTTGAGACAATCTAAAGTGATTCGCCAATGAAGTACTCACAGGCTTGCAACAATTCATCCTGAATTTGTCCAACACCTTCTCAACATAACTACGTTGAGACAACCATAACTTTCTAGAGTCTCTATCCCTGCAAATCTCCATTTCAAGAATCTTCTTAGTTGGACCTAAGTCCTTTATATCAAACTCTTGCCCCAACAAAGCCTTCAAGTCCATCACATCATGAATATCCTTCGCAGAAATTAACATATCATCCACATACAGTAGCATAAAAATAAACAAACTACTACCAAGGCTCTTGGCGTACACACAACAATCATACTCATATCGCTTGTATCCAATCTTGATCATGTATGAGTCAAATCACTTATACCATTGTAATGGAGACTATTTCAACCTATACAACAATTTTTTTAAATCTACAAACCAAATATTCCTGTCCAGGTTGACCGAACCCATTTGGTTGCACCATGTAGATTTCTTTGTCCAGATTACTGTGAAGAAACATTGTCTTCACATATATTTGTTCTAAGTGCATAACCCAATTGGCTACTAATGCCAATACTGCCCTGATAGATGTGTGTTTAATCACTGGAGAAAATATCTCGTCATAATCTATCCCTTTCAACTGCGAGTACCCCTTTGCTACCAACTGAGCCTTGAATCTCTTCCCCCTCTTTTTCTGATACTGCAGACTTCTTCTTGTAAAACCACTTACACCCTATAGCTCTCTTCCCTTCAGGGAGCTCAACCAACTCCCAAGTTTGGTTCTTATGGAGTGACTCCACCTCCTCCACCATAGCACTCATCCAACCATTTTTCTCTTGACTATTCACAGCCTCTTGAAAAGAAACTGGGTCTCCACTATTAATGGTGAATGCATATGAAACCCAATCTTCAAAGCCATATCTCACAGGAGGTCTAATGGTGCATTTAGGTCGACCACTAGCTATAGTCTACTGCTGTCTTGTAGGTGTACTGGAACCATCAGCCTTCGTACTTGAACTCTCTACCATATCACCATTTGATATGTTTCGTTCTATCTCCTCCTTCACTAGCTTTGAACTAGTGTTGCTTTCTCCTGTTTCTGGACTAATTTCTTTATGATTCTTTTTTACCATAGACTTCTCATCAAACACAGCATCTCTACTAATCACCACCTTTTTGGCCTCTAGATCCAAGAACTTGTACCATTTTATTTCTTTTACATAACCCAAGAAAATACACTTTCTTGACCTTGGGTAAAGTTTTGATCCCTCATCACTGGGAACATGCACATATGTAGGACAACTAAGAATTCTCAAACTATAATAATCAACAACATTTCGTGTCCATACCTCTTCTGTAATTTTCCTTTCCAGTGAAACCCATGGTGATCTATTGATGAGAAACACACCATACTCACAGCTTCCGCCCAGAAGCCTTTGGGAAGCCCCACATTTAACCTCAAACACCTAGCTCTTTCCATGATGGATTTATTCATCCTTTCCAAAACTCCATTTTATTATGGTGTCTTTCTCACTGTAATGTGCCTCTAAATGCCTTGTTCCTTATAAAACTTCTAAAACTGTGAATCTATGTACTTCGTGCCATTTTCTGACCTCAAGTACTTGATTTTTCTTCTTGTCTGATTCTCTACCTCAACTTTCCACCTTTTGAACTTGGCAAAGACTTCTGACTTCTATTTCATGAAGTACACCCAGACCTTCCTAGAAAAATCGTCAATAAATGTGACAAAATAGCGAGATCCACCTAATGATACTTCCTTGGTAGGTCATATAATCTAATATATCTTTTGTCTTGTGCTTACCAATCTTAAAACTCACTTTAGGCTTCTTTCCAAGCACACAGAACTTGCATAAGTCTAACTTACAGTTGTTGCAATAAACCCCGGTTATGCAATTTTGTCATCCCACGCTCGTTGAGATGACCCAACCTCATGTGCCATAATGTAGTGTTGTCTTTTGACCCCACAACGTTAACTCCACCTATAACTTTGTTTCCTATCAGATTGTAGATGTTTCTAGCAGTCTTCATCCCCTTCATCACAATTAATGCACCCTTAATAACCTTGATGCTTTTGCCAATCCTAGATTTGTACTCCAAACCATTTATGTGCAATGTCCCCAAGGAAATCAAGTTCTTCTTAAATTCTGGCACATGTCTAACATCATACAATGTCCTCACGACTCCATCATACATCTTGATTTTGATTTGTCCTACTCCGACAACTGTCCACGCCTTGCTATCTCCCAAGTAAACAAAACCATAATTTCACAACTTATATGATTCAAACCAATCTCTGTTGGGCATTATGTGATATGGACATCCCATATCTAGAATCCACTAGTCCGTGAACTGCCTTGATGATACTGAGAGCATGTCTCCATCGCTATATTTTGAGTCATCCCTCTGCACTATGTTAACAGAATTTCTGACATTTTGTCCTTTTCCCTTTTTCCCGTCATTCTGCTGCTCCATGTTTGGACAATCTCTCTTAAAATGGCCTATTTGCTTGTATGAGTGACACTACAAGCCTTTCTTTCATCTAGATTTAGACCTTGAATGCCATTTTCTTAAGCCATTTTGTTCTCCTTCCTCCCACGATCCTAATTACCCTTCACATACAATCATTCGTTTTGAGAACTCTCACCACTATTCTATTTCCATTAATTTTGAGCCAACAATGCAGTAGTGATCTCCTCAACGCAACCCCGTATGTGAGTGCAGTCACCATATGTTCATATGAGGGAGGCAACGAACATAGCAGTATCATGGTTTGGTCTTCATCTTCAATCTTTTACCTATAACCTCAACAGATCCGAAACTACATAATTGAATATGTTGATGTGATGTACAAGGTTTGCTCCTTCCTGCATCTGTAGCCCATACAGCTTCTACTTCAAATACAACTTATTAGTGAGTGATTTTGACATGTAACGAGATTCTAGTTTCTACCGAACCTCTATTGGAGATGATACGCTCATCACTTGATACATAACTTCATCTGCCAAACACAAATGAATAGTACCTACCGCTCTCACTTGTAGCTCTTTCCAGTCCAAATCATCCATGGACTCTGGTTTTCTATCACGCAGTGCCTTCAAAATCCCTAACTATGCCAAAAAATCCTTTACCCGCCGTTACCATAACCCGAAGTTTCCAGTTCCATCAAATTTCATCACGTCAAACTTCACAATAGGATTCATTGCCATCTCAACTGCACGCTCTGATACCAATTGTTGAGAAATCAAAATAGTAAAAGAGATTAAAGAAAGAAGAAGAACATAGAATTTAACGAGGTTTGAAAATGGTGTGTTTCCTACATCTTTGGGAGTGAAGCGACAACTTTTCATATTATTCAACTTGTGTAAAATAAAGTACATTAGGTTTTGTATAAAATCCTAAAACTATTATACAGTTACAACAACGCACGTCACCGCGTTGCCACGTCATCCGTACGCCCGTATGACATCATACGGACAACTCCTAAGGTCGTTAATCCTGGTCACCCCCGCACTCTAACCTATCTTGTCATGCCTTGATGATGAACTGCTCCACTCCAAAACCTACCCCTTTACAAGTATATGAGCCACATACATAACAAGGACTAAGGAAGCAATCAAGGCCAATCTGAAACATAGGCCTTCTTTGTACACATCGTATCTTGCAATTATCAATAAGAGATGGAAAAAAAAACTTTCTTCTCCGTTGTTTACAGCTAGGGCGTTTTTGAATCCTAATGTATATTTCAGACCATATTTTACAATGAAAGCTGAAGTTAGTAGAGGAATGTTATTCATTATTACAACAAATTGTTGGCCATGAAATGATGCAAGATCTTTTAAGCTCATAAATAAGCTTTATAAGTTGTCTTCTCAAGAATTTGGATTGTTGATTGCTATTCGACAAAGAGCAAAACTTTCTCTAGGTATTAGTTGTTTCCTTTTTCTTATTTGTTGAAAATTAATTATCACTTTATTTTGTTTGTAATGCAACTTTTGTTATTTTATAATTTAGAGTTTCTTGGTGGGAACAATTAGGAAGTGGTGTTCTATAATTGCAAAAGTTTGCAATTCGGGTTTTATTTCAATGTATAAGTACAACAGGTTGTGAATGGAACCGAAACACGTTTAAATTCATCCATTCCAAGAAAAGGAATATATTGGAGTAGAAGATATTAAATGAATTAGTATTCGTTCGTTACAATTTAAAGCTTCGAAAAAAGTATGTTATTATCATTATTAATTCCGATATAATTTCTTATAATTTTCTAATAATTAAATTTTATTGTTTACTAGGAGTCTTAATAAAACAAGTAGTTCAACAGATCCAATTTTTTTTATAATATCGATCTTTTAGGGGATTGAGTTTTTGAGGAACCAGATTTGATAGATGTGAATGACTTGGAAGATAATCTTGGTTGAGAAAGCATTGATATGTCATTTGGTGCACTAAATTTGAATGATGATGATGATCAGAATTTTGTACCAAATTATAACTGGGGCCAGTGTATAAAGTGGGTATCCTCCCATAGACGATTGAATGAAGTTATAGATTTTTGTTTTTTCTCTTCTTTAAATTTTACTTATATTTGATATATATATGTAATGTAATTGTAAATGTTTTTGTTACATGTTTCACATCTGGTTGGTTGGTTTCTCATCACGAACTCTTTTCATAAATTGTAATAGTTTAAGAGTTAAAGATATTTATTATTCTTTTTATTGGATATTTTGATGTAATTATTATTTAT
>JANITX010000010.1:24690468-24701429 GCA_027564395.1 Erythroxylum ulei | reverse complement strand
GATAGAAGAAAAATATTGTGGATTGATCATTCATGGGAAACTATGCGAGTACAAAAAATGAGTAAGGATCGAAAGAAATAACTAAAGAAAAATACAATCAAAAGAAAAATACAAGAAAACAAAATAGACAAAATGCCAACGCTAGGCTAAGGGATCATCAGCAGGGGGTCTGGAGGAGCAGCTGCAGATGTGCTAGGGTCGGTCGAGGACGCAGGGGCCGCCGGAGGAAGAGGAAACTACAGGTGAGCCGCAATCAAGGCATACATCTGCCATGGAACTGACGGTCAGTGTCCAGCTGGGCCTCAAGGCGCCGAATGTCCTCGCGAAGCAGGGCGACTTGATGGTCGAGGGTGTGGGAGGGGGAAGGGACGGAAGAGGAAGAAGGAGGAGGAACGTCCTCGCGAGGCAGGGCCTTGGAAAGGGTTGCAACAACATGGGGGAAGGGAGGGGCGATGTAGTTGCAGGAGGCAGAGAGGGAGGGGTAGGAGGAGATGGAGGAGAAGGAGGTGGATGGGGAGGAGAAGGGGGAGAAGGTTGAAGGTGATGAGGGGTATGGAGACAGATGTATTTAAAAAGCGAGGCGGGCTCAAAAGTATGGTCGGTGGAATGTTCCGGAACCCGATAGGCCCGAAACACATCGGTGATTAGATGAGGGAAGATGAGAGAATGGGAAAGGTTAGAGGTCAGGATGGATTGGCGAAGTGCTGAGGTGATGGCTTGGGCGATGTCGACCGGGTGGCCGACCTTGAGGAGGTATATGTATAGAGCCCATTCCTTGGGAACCAAGGCAAGGTGGGTGGTAGGGAGGATGTTGTTGCAGATAAGGTGGAGCCAAGGATAGGCCTCGAGGTTTTACAACAATATAATTAAATTTTAGACAATGTTTGTTACTCCCCTTTGAAGCCCACGATGAACTCAAGTCATTGCTACATCTTCAAGAGGTCGGAGTGCCTAGCCAAGCATATCGGTCGTAGTCCTCAACACTGTTGTAACTCCGACGGCATCCATGGTGAAGATGATCCTGCGGTGTAGATGATGACGCGTAGATGATGATGAAGTGGTCGACGGTGGATGATGGTCGCGGTGGAGAATGGCGATGATGGAGTGTTTAGATCGTCTCTAGGTTTCCAAATGTGTATATCTCTATATATGTAGCCGACCCCCTTTTATGACCTAATTCGGCAAATTTATACATGATGGATACGGGCCGGGTCAATACAGTGCAAGAAATTTCCATTTAGAGTCCGGGTTCCCGTCTGCACGTCGCAACGAGATAATTAATGGACGTCGAGACGTGCAGCTCTTGCTGGCTCGCCGCGACGTGTTGATTTGTTGACGTCGCGATGTGCAGTTGTCTGTTGACGTGCCGCGACTTGGAAATTGGCATACGTCACAACGTGCTTGGTTTGTTCTGTTGGATTCGTTGCGACGTGCTGGAAGGCTCTCGACCTGTTGACTTCTTGGCATGGTTGAATCCTTTGTGTTCCTACGATTAAATCAACAATTTGCAGCATCAATTGTCCTTGGAAAAATTATAATGCAATCGATATCAATTTGTCACAATTTCACTAACAAATTGCGAATAATATGAGCTCGCTAATAGAAACTAATTGAAGCACAAAAATCATAATTAGGAGTCAAAAAGTGCATTAACAGCTATGAAATTGCAGTCAATTAATAATATAAACTTAGGCTCAATCAAATGGACAGTTCAAAATTCTTTGAAGCCGCTCGTGGAGACTCCAGTTGCTCTCCCGTCGATGCACCACATCAAAAAAGGTTCACTTACGGGAATGGGAGGAGTATGACCCCTCGTTGCCGCCACCATGTCTTATCATGCTGCTATCACCGACGATCATCGATCCAGGGACGAAGATGAGATCGCGTGACCTAAGGAGTCCCTGGCCGAGGTAGAAGAAGGGGACATAATAAGTGTGTAAGGCGTCTACGGCTAGGCGATTGAATTGTCATACACCTTTAAAAACCGTCTTAATAAAAATTGGGAAAAAGCTATAATTGTTAAGCTCTTAGGACGCCGTATTAGATATCGTTTATTGCACAACTGGCTCAAACTAATGTGGAATCTGTCAGGTCCTTTCAAAATCATCAATCTAGAAAATGAATTTTTCCTGGTAAACTTGGTAGAGATGACAGACTATAAGACAACACTCACCCAAGGACATTGGGTCATCTTCAGACATGCTTTGGCAGTGCAACCGTGGAGTTCGCAGTTCAGACCGGCAACTAGAATAGTCTCGAAGGTTGTGGTGTGGGTGCGGTTCCTAGACCTCCCAGTGTCACGGTATCATCTGACGATTCTTCAAGCCATGGGTAACCTTGTAGGAACTACAGTGAGAATTGATTCCACAACGCAACGGACACAAAGGGGGAAGTCTGACAGGCTGTTGAAATTGATTTAACTGAACCTATAGGTTCACGGATTGAACTAGACGGGGAAGAGATTAAGGTAGCTTTTGAAGGCTTACCCCAAATCTGCTTCTCTTGCGGGAAAGTGGGCCATAATGCGGAGTTATGTCAGAACAAACTGCTTCCTACCCAAGATCTACCTACTATTGAGGGTGACAGCATAAGCAAGGCAATCGGCGATACCCAATAACTATCGACTTCGGAAGAACCACTCCAAGTTGCTTATGGACCATGTGTTCAGGTACCCAGACGAGTCAGATGTCCAAAGGTCCAAGGAACTACACAGGGACGACACACCCTTCCCAAGGATGGCCACGTGGCCTCTCATGGATCAGGATTTATTTCTCTTCTCGACGAGGAAATCCCAACTGAATCCAATGCACAATCTGGAGAACTTGACAGCTCGAAGATTACCAACCCAGACCGGCTTGGAAGACGCAACTTGGGGACAACTGGTCGAAAAGAAAGGGTTCATACAACTTCCCCAAAGCAACCCAGAGTGCCTAAACCAGGTCCAGTGAACAAAGGCAAGCAGGTTTTACATACTGAAGGCCCATGTTTCCTAATGGTTGTTACCCCCAAGACCACCGACGTCAGCATGCGTCAGCAAGGAACCATGCATGCAACAACGTCCAATGTCCCAAAAACGCATTCTCCCCAGGCGGTTCTTCTTTCCATGCATCAAGACATCGTATACCATTCTTTGGATTTTCAGTTACCAGTTGATGCCGACATGGAGTATGAGAGGACTATGGAGGTGGTGGCGATAACGAATGACAAACGTTTGCCTTTAGCTCAACCGCAGGATCTCACCCTACAACCTGAACCAGCTGACACGATAACTGTTCCTGGTAGGGCAGGCGATGTGGAAATGGTTACTGACTCTCAACAAGAGCCACAGTACCAGGATTTAAATATGGAACCAGTTGGAGATACCGTACTCTAGGACAGGGCTGATCACGCCTATGGAACGTGGTGTTATCATATCCTTCTTCAATATGTATACACTCATGTGGAATTGCCAGGGTGCGGGAGGGAAGCTTCTAAAACCCGTATTATTACATCTAGTTCGTACTCATAAACCGTGCATGGTTGTCTTGGTTGAAACACGAATTAGCGGTAGCTGTACAGACAAGGTCATTCGCAAGTTGGGTTTTCAGCAATCTTACCATGTAGAAGCAGTCGGTTTTCGGGAGGTATCTGGCTCTTATGCGGGAGTATGTTTAAGTCCAAATTCTGGCCTCTACTTGGCAGTTTGTGCACATGTCTATAAAAAAGGATGGTGTCGAATTTGTATTTACAACCATCTATGCTAGCCCACAAACTCAATATAAAAAATATTTATGGCATCACTTGATGCAACTTCAAAGAATAACGATGGGAGCTTAGCTGCTTGGTGGTGACTTTAACGCGAAGCTGGAAGCAAGAGACCAATGTGGGGGCTCACCCACAAGTATAATAGTTAATAAAGCATTTCAAGAATGTATTCTCACATATCAACTCTATGATCTTAGTTTTGAGGGATCAAGTTACACCTAGAGGTGGGGGACACTTGTGGCACAATCAGACAGAGTTTTTTGCTCCTCTGAATGGCATGATCGGTTCTTTAATACCGCAGTATCCCATTTACCTTATCTTAAATATGATCACTGACCCATTTTAATCAAAATCTAGCAGCCAAGGCCAATGTCCACAGTCAACCGTCAGTTTCGATTCCATTCAACGTGGCTTACGCATGAGTGTTTTGGTGCCTTGGTGCAACAACGTTGGCCACACGAACCTCATAACTTCAGTGTTTCTCTTTGCCGCTTTGCAGGAGAACTAAAGCAATGGAACAAAGTTTTTTAAATGCAAAAATCATTTACTAGCCCATTTAGCAAGCATCGAGCGTGCCCTAGAGGTTCGTCATTCTGACTCACTCCAGCATTTGGAGGAGTTTCTTACTCAAGAACTTGAACAAGTATTTAGTGAAGAGGAATTATACTGGTATCAGAAATCACACTCCCAATGGTTAGTTCACAGTGATAGAAACACGAAGTATTACCATGCTATCACCAAATCAAAGTGGAAAAGTACCACCATCCAATCTTTAAAAACTGCAAATGGTAGTATTGTATCAGATCCGTCAGCTTTGCGGTCTTTAGCGAGGGATTGCTTTCACAACCTATTTACAAGTGAACACCCTATATCCCAACGTCTAGCTTCTTAGGAATCATTTCCAAAATTGCCACCGCATGTTAAAGAGGAAATGGGAGCCCCACTTTAGCCGGAAGAAATCAAATCAGCCATGTTTTAAATAGCTGCCAATAAAGCACCAGGAGTTGACGGGGTTCAATCTATAGCCTTCCAGAAACATTGCACGTTGTTGGTGTCACTGTGGAGGACTTCATTTAGAAAATTTTTAACTTAGAACTTTAGGATGCAGAACTCAATCGAACACTCCTTGTCCTCATTCCAAAAATTTCTTCCCCCTCTTTTATATCTTAATTCAGACCCATCAACCTTTGTTCGGTCCCATATAAGGTAGTGGCTAAAATAGTGGCAAACAGAATCAAAACCTATCTCCCAAATTTGGTAGTTTCAACCCAGAGGAGCTTTGTTCCTCACAGACATATAACAAACAATATTATTATAGTTCAAAAGGTTATCCATACATGAGGAAAAAGCAGGGGCGCTCCAGATACTTAGCTCTGAAAGTTGACCTTGAAAATGTGTATGATCGTTTGAATTGGGAATTCATTAGAGATACGTTGATACATGTGGGACTTCCAAATAACCTCATTACTATCACCATGCAATGCATCACCACAGTGTCTATGCAAGGGAATTGGGGAGGTGAGCTTTCAGATAGTTTCATACCGAATAGGGGCATTCTCCGGGGAGATTCATTATCCCCCTATATTTTTTTTTCTGTGCCTCGAAAGATTGGGACATCTGATTGCTGAAGCAGTTAAAGCTGGACAATGGAAGCCTATACGCCTGAGTTGCAGAGGCCCACAACTCACCCATCTGTTTTTCACGGATGATCTTATTCTATTCGCCAGAATTAAAGATGATCACGGGCTAGTCATTCACCAACTTCTAGACCTTTTTTGTTCATCTTCAGGCCAAAGAGTGAGTCCAACCAAAACACGATGCTTTTTCTTTAAAAATGTCTCCTCCAGTCGAGCACGACAAATTAGTAGGCAATTGGGTTTTCAACATGCCCATAACTTAGGCAAATACCTTAGAGTTCCAATCATCCATGAGTGCTCCTCCAAAAGATCATATAAGTATATCCTGGACAAAGTACAACAGAAACTTGAAGGTTGGCATGGCATGCTCCTCTCATTAGCAAGTAGGACCACACTTATCCAATCTATGTTGTCCGCTCTTCCAAACTATACTATGCAAACAGTGAAGCTACCTCGCCAATTTTGTGATGAGCTTGAAAGGATTATTCGTCGTTTCCTTTGGGGATCAACAGTGGAGCATAAGAAGCATGGGTTGCTTAACTGGGATTCAGTGTGTCAACCTAAAGCAGCTGGAGGCTTAGGCATCTGGAAACTAAGGGAAATGAATGATGCTTACCTGATGAAACTTGGTTGGCATATGGTTACTCGGCCAGAGGCCTTATGGGTACAGGTTTTAAGTTCTAAATATAATTTCAACCATACCAACTTATCTACCCACCTCACAGCTACCAAAGTGTTAATGGTATGGCGAGGCATCATGTCTATATGGGAGCATGTCATCCGTAGGTTGAAATGGGTGGTGGGAAATGGTAACCGAACACAGTTTTGGCATGATGCATGGGTCCAAGACCTTGGGCCCCTTAAGGACCAGATAATTTACCATATTCCCATTCATTTGCTGATTAAACCCGAAAAGGACTTTGTGGATAAACATGGAGGTTGGCATTGGCACCTAATTGATGATATATTACCATCCTCGCTATGCTTGGTAATTGCTAGCATCCTACCTTCATGCCCTCAGTTAGGTCCTGACCCCATATTTGGGGAGCATCTTTGAATGGTAGCTTTTCCATTAACTCTGCCTATAATTTGTTAACTCATCAGACTGACTGTCCCCGAAGTTTGTTCTGGAAAACGATATGGAAATGGGAGGGTCCACAAAAAATTCGACATTCTTATAGCTTCTAGCTCGTGAAAAACTTCCCTCGAATCAACAACGTACTCGTAGGTATCAATCATCAGATCCATCATGGCACTGCTGTGGGGAGTTGGACTTAATTATGCATGTTGTAAGGGACGGTTGTCGAGCTCGTTAGTTCTGGAATGGTTTTGCCAGCAACAATCTTACTGCTGATTTCTTCCACGAGGAAGCTAAAGAACTTGTGTAAACATCAGACATTCCACGGTTTAGATTGGTCATTGGTTTTTGGAACAACATGCTGGTATTTATGGATTTGGCATAACAACTCAATTTTTGACCCTCAATTCTCATGGCCAGTGAATCCTAATGTTGTCGTCTTTAAATATGTCCAATTGTTTGTTTAAGCAAAACTGTTGGTTGTACACGCACTATTGTGTACACCGCAGCATGTGGAAACTCTGGTGGGTTGGAGTAATCCTCCACAAGGATGGATCCGCCTCAATACAGATGGAGCGTATAGCGCATCGACATCGCGAGCTAAAGTAGGAGGTCTCCTCCGAGACAACACAGGAATATGGCTAGGTAGGTTTGGGCACAATATTGGTTATTGCACTTTAATTTGTTCCGAACTTTGGGGAGTTTACATAGGCCTCTCAATGGCATGGATTCTGGGTTATCGGCATGTGGAACTTGATGTGGATTCACTTCCTATTATCAATTTATTAGCATCCTCCAATCCACCAGCCGCTCCCTTTAACACCCTTATTTTGGGAATTCACCAATTACTACAACGCCAATGGATAGTGAAAGCTAGGCATATTTATCATGAAGCTAACCGAGCTGCAGATTGGCTAGCAAACCAAGTCAAGTCTCTAGAACTAGGTGTCTATTGGTATCAAAACCCGTCTATGGGTTGTGCTACTATTCTCCTAGAGGATATATCTGTGGTTTCCTTTCCCCGCCTAGTAACTTAGTATGATTGTAATTCTCCTTAAAAAAAAGGCAAGAGAACAAATATAAAAATGAATAACATAATTCAAAATAGTAAAAGAGAGAGAGATTTATCTTCATTTCTATAAAGAAGAAATAATGTATACTGCAGAGTTTGTTCCTAACTATAAATTAGTGTATAACAATAGAGATGTAACCGTGGCCTTTGTAGTTTTAAACAACTCGTTAAGTTACTTTCAAGAGACAAAACACATTATGAAGCTAAGTGGACAATAATGGTAAAGATGAGTGAATTCCCCAAACTTGGGATTTTCACCTTACTGCTACGCATCACTTTTTAAAAGATATGTTGCTTCCAACACCAGTTTGTAAACTAGTATTGTCCTCCCTCTTTAAGCTTGAATATTTTTTACATGGTACCGCATTGTGCTCCACAACAATTCATTAGAAAATTCTCCAACTATAGAAATGACATCCTTCAAAACATTACAAAATAATTTGTGTTAGAAATATCCATAATTAAGCTTGCATCTTGTCAAGTTCCAAACTGTGGGATTAAATTTCCATAAATTACAAAAAGGTTCAAATTGTATTGTAAATAGGGTTTAGGTTCCATTAGAGCTAACACTTCTTGCTTATCCCTCTCTTCACCACTTGTAGAGTTTTTTAACTAGTTCGTATGAATATCATTAAAAGTCAGATATGTTCCGATTATAGTGGTGGTGATGAATCTGTTTCAGAAATTAGTTTGAGGGGAGCTACAATAAAGTACAATTTATGTTTACACTTATTATGCTAATCCATTGATCATGTATTAGAATCTAAAGTGATCTCGAATTTCAACAAATTAAACCAAAAATTTTGACTTTGTGCTGTTGCATATAAGATCACATCCTATCCCGATTTAATAGTAGTAAGCAACAACATATATGTCTAAAGTCTCATCTAACTCGCTTACGATCCCTTTTATATATTTAAAAAATCATATTTATTCAAAGGTCGCCAAAACACATCCAAGTTGCACCAATAAGGCAAGATATGGGTATAATAGTAGAAGGGGATGGGGATGGGTATGAAAAATAAAAAAAAATGATGTTTAATTTGTAACTTGGGTTTCTGTATTAATACCAATTAAAAGGAGCAAATTGGTGTTATGATTCTCGTTCAATCTATAACCATATGCACTTTCACATCATCAAACCATATAGCAGATTGGTTATTCGCTTGATTAAATCGTAAAACGAGAATATATAAGAAAAAGGAGCAAAAGCCCCATTTACAATGAGATGAAACCAGGTTCTATTCAGTTCATTTAACATCAAATTAAAATGAGGGGTTTCAGAAAATATACCTGGAGACGTAGAACAAAAAATTCCTTCGTTGTTGAGACGCGATAAGGCAGGATGGTAAATTGTGAGGAATTGACAGACGATAAGGAAGTAAAGAACATGGTAGGGCAAAGGCTAGGGATAAAAGAGTAAAAAATAAATGTGATAAAAACTTAGATTGGAATGAAAACTTGATACCCACCCCCTTGGCGGGTTTAGTAGATTCCCAAATTTAATGGGATAAATCCATTCCCTTGGAATTGAAAACCTCAAAGAAAACACTATTTTTTACAATTATTCCATTCCTTCGTTCCCAAAGCCTCAAACCAAACGCCCCCTAAGAAAAGAATCAAAAATTAAAAAGAAAGACATATGGAAATAACTTGAAATCTCAATTCATGGTGTTATTTTGCATATGAAAACGCACAACATAAGTATCATAAATGATTTCCATAAATAGATCATCTAGTTCAAGTGTTCCAAATGATTTAGCATTAATTCTAAAATTTTTATAATTTCCTTTTCATGTTTTTCATTATATATTGATTTGGTTCTATTTAACCCAATGACACATGTCTCCTTCTTTATATAATTTAGAGGAAGGAAAAAGTCGTTTTGAACCCTAAGAATTTTACTAAAATTCAAGTTAGACCATGATAGTTTTGAGTGTTCAAAAACAACCTCAACATTTTCAAAACCAATCGAATCTAACCCACAACTGATGAAAATGTTTAACTTACTAGTTATCTGATGGCCTATCCTTTTTTTAATTAAAATTTGCCTTTATTGATCCCATTAGTTCTAGTGTGGAGTCCAACTGACACTGGTAGATGTTATTGTTAAAACATAATTGAGAATTAGGACAATTTCTTCTTCCTCACATATCCTCCTGCTTTGAAGTTGTAAAAGTAATTAAGCATTACTATTCATAACTTTTTGAGGGATTCATTATCTTTGTCTTTTAGTCTATGATTTTATATATTAGATATATTTTTATATAAACATATTTCATTTGTCAATTGCTCAAGAATGGATTCCACTTAGTTGTGGAACTTGATCACATCTTCCATATTCTTATTATGAAAACTGTTGATGGATGTTTTAAACTCTGAGATGGACATATCATGTTGTTGAACATCTTTTTCAATCTATTTTAAGTATGCTTATCTAATGAATAAGGATAAGAATATACAAGAGATTTTTAGGGCTAAAGATTGTTCCATATCCTTGTTATAAAATATAATTGTTAGCATCCTAGTTTAATGTAAGTTCTTTAAGAAACAATTTTTTTACTTCTTTATGATTTATAGTAGATCATCAACCATTCCTTGTTTTCCTCCAAAACTATTAGTAGCTATACGTTTTCTATGAATAGGTCATTTAAAATTTGGATTTCCTCTTCTAAATTTTCCCTAAAGAACTCTATAAATTTTTTTATTGATATCTTCATTTTAGTTTATATATTTTTAGGGTGCAAAGATCTTTTTGTCCTAGTGGAGGCATTAGTATAGCAACTCCTTCATTAAGTGGTATGGGTAAAGGTGGTGTGTTGGACCCCGAGCTTTTCGATTAATTGAGGAATTGTTGGCAATTATTCATGTGTAGAGAAAAGGAGAATTCTTGAATTTGAAATGAAATAGAAAAGAAGGTTTAGATACAAGATGGGTTATATGTGAAATGTTGGAAGTTAAAAGCTGGAAAATGTAATTGAAATATGTTCATTGAGTATGCTTCGGTGTTTTAGCCATAACTTTTGTTCTAGTTATCCAAATGAGATGATTCTTAATTTGGGTTAAATTAGAGAGATAAGACTACAAATTTTTTGATGAAATTGAGCTTTAATTCAGTCTCTAAGAATTTCAATTTTTGGATGGAAGTTGAGCACAGAATATTGTTTCAGTATGAGAACAGTCTAACATGTTTTGTGTATAACTTTCAGATTACTAAACCAAATCGAATGATTTTGATGTCATTGGAAAATTGAGACAATGAGGAACATTTTTCTAGAAGGAAGTGTTATCAAATTCCTTCAATTTTTCCATGATCATTAGTCAAGAAATTAGAAGTATAAGATGTTAGTTATAAAGACAAAAGAAGGGTAAATATGGAAAGACTAGTTAATTATGAGGTTTTGATGGATTATTTTTGGAGCTAGTAGTA
>JANITX010000010.1:24661392-24686290 GCA_027564395.1 Erythroxylum ulei | reverse complement strand
TACAAATCCTACTAACCTTGACATAGATAAATTACTCCAAAATTAATCTATCAAATCTCATAATTCATTTAAATCATACTTATTCAATGAAAAAGAATTTGGGGGCCAACACAAAGGGGTTCTCAATATCTATTGCAAGAAATCACATATTAATTAACATACTGACAATATTAATTCAAGAATAAAAAGAACATATAATTGAATATTAATAAAACTAAAGAAAAATTAAATTAAATTGAAGTCACTATGCTATCTGTCCAGGTTCATCTCATCTAGGTAACCAAAAAGTTTATTTCCTAATAATGGAAGAAATAACATCAAAAGTAAAGAAAAACAGAAAACTAAAAGAAACATGATGAAATCCCTTTTAATATTCAAGAAAATCCATTTTAGATCGATGGAAATCCACTTTGAATGTTTTAATTGCTTGTTCTCCATTCTCTCTACCATTATTGGTCATCAATTTATAGTTCTTGAGCCTCATTCTCTTCAACCACTTAATCTTGGCTTTTAAAATTCAGAATTCAAATTTAGAGAGAAACACATGCATAAACATGGGTGTGTTGATGGTCATCCACTTTAAAAATATACATAATACTTTTCTATAGCAAACACGTGCATGAACACGAACATATGTTATCAATATAACCTACTCATCCCTCAACATAAGCGTGTTCCTCATCAACATAAGTGTGTTTCTTAGAAATCAATCAACATACCTAAAAAAGTCTTCAATCATAACCATGTACTTGCCATGCACTATATAACTCAGTCAAAAGAGCTCCAAATTGATCCTAACTTGTTTGAATTCATTCCTTTTTTTTTCTAAATGAGTTAATTAGACCCTAAAAAATAAAATATAAACAAGTTAAGCGCTAAAAAAATAAAATTCTCAAATAAAAAACTAAAATGCAGTAAATATGAGCCTAAAAATGAATAAATCAATACTTATTACCAAATTCATTAGGATAGAGGAGGCAGTGGAAAGCTCAATAAATAGGTTCCCATGGAATCCAACTTATCGTGAATATCCATAATTTCTCTATTAAGTATATTAAATGATGCCAGCTATTACATTGTTACTCATAATGATCTAATTGTTGCCTTAATTTCCTCTCCTTTCTTCTTAACATCTTCTTTATCGTCAATCTACTCACCTTTTGCCCTTTTTATTTGGATTCCCTTTATCAGTACTTTTTATGTTAATCAATCTATTGTTCTACTAGATATACCTAAACAACCATGTTCAAACATCATTAATGTAATTTATCTCTATGGTCTTCACAATTCCAACACCAAAGAGGTCCACTCATTGTTTTTCTAATAGTTGACTAATTAACATGAAAAACACAAAATTTATATCTTTTGACCTATGTTGAACCACATTACTGATGGATTGTAACATTTCTAATGACTATCGAATTGTTGGAGTCCTTTTGAACCGTTAAAGAGTAGATCTATGACATATACATTTCATTGTCTATAGCAAATTTCATCCGTTAGACTGAGGTTGAACTTTATAGCCGAATATGTAAGTCACTAACTGAGGTTATCTGGCTAGATCATTACATCAATAATGCATCCATGAAGTAGAAAAAATTAACCCTAACGTAAACTTGTGTTGTGCCTCACTTTGGATCTACACATCATGTCTTGATGGACATCTATTATGAAAGCTTAACCTCTTACCCTCTGATGGTAGCCTATGATGCCTTCCAATTATTTATTTTGAAATCACCACATTAGTGCCTTAGATATAAGATTATATAAGCTAAAGGTTTCAGTTTAGCTTTATCCTTAATGTTAGCGTATAATTCTTTTACCAACTACAAGTAGTAATATCCTTGTAGAATAAAAAAATCATAATAAAAATTGAAACATATCCTAGGGGTATGTCAAAGAAAAAGAAGGAACCTAATTCCTTGCTATTGTATTAATCTTGGAGTCATTTTTCAATATATAATCTACTAAACCAACACTTCACCGCACTTCGAATATACTCTATAAGGTCAATATATAACACCCCTACTTTCATAGTTCAAACAATTACAAAACTCACAATATCTAGAGTATAGTATCAATAGTATAGCAAATTCCAATGTCCCTAAGTTAAGTGTTCTCAATAATTTATCTTAGCCAATAAGTTCCAATTCAACAATTCATCTAACTTAAGTTATCTAACACTCAAATTTGATGTTCTATTATTATGAAATTGAACAAATCACTTACTTAGACAAGAAGGAACCTAAAATTTGTGCTCAATGTCTCACAAAAAATCATTGGCACAGAATCCTTAATTTTTTCATTCTAGGTGCAAAAATCAAATGAATGGGCAATGATTTGGTGTCTTAGGAGATGATTTTATGTTTTTGGTAGCAACTTCCAATTAAGAAGGTCAAAAACTATGTTTTAAGATAATATTTAAGTAAAAAGGGATAATTTTGGACGTTGAATGATTAAAAAAAAGAAGAGGGTTTTAAGGCTTTGGGGAAGACACAATCAAATCTAACTTTTATAGTGTCAAGGTCCAAGTAGAGATAGATACCAATTTGCCTCTAATTCTTTAGTGTTTTACTTAATCTTAAAACTACCTAAACTTCTCATACCAGCACCTATTTTGTTCTATTTACTAACACTTTCTTATAATGTTTTGATAATTGTGTCTGTCCTATCTTGCAAAGTAGCATTGATTATTTATTGCAACCATCGATCCATACTTAATTTTTCCATCTTCTTTCTATCAATTATTCTCCCCATAACCTTTTAATCATTAAAAATATTGTGTATGTATGGATTAACAACTAATATAAAAACTATGACCTAAACACACATCACATTGAAACTTAACAAAGAAAAGATGTTAGTTAAAGCATAAAAACTAAAGAACCATCTTAGAAATTACAACCCACCCACACACTTAAACATGACATAACTATTAATTTCAAATAAATAATATGGTAAACTCAATCATATGGGGTAATTAAGGATGAGAAGTCTCTCCTGATTTCATGTAAATTTACTAAGGTGAAACTCTAACAAATCTTGCAAAATTTTACCTACAAAAGAGAATACAAATTAGTAAAAATGTTAAAAAAGAAAAAAGAAAAATAAAAGAAAAAATTTAGAATCATCAAGTTGCCTCCCAGTAAGAAATTCTTTAGAATTTTTTTAGTTGGACTTCCATTTAAGCTCTTTATTCATCAGATATCCCCATTTTGATGAGTATAATTCCTTTTTTATTAGAAAAGAAGAAGAAGAAGAGAAATTAGTATATATATCTTATTATCTCCTAAGTTTACATGATGCCAATGAGGAGGCAATATCTTCGACTTTGGTCATATGCTCTTATGATGGATATTAAAGGCTCAAGTTGTCCTTCCATCTTAGAAACACTACTAATGGTTTTATCCTCCTTTTTTTTGTTCAAGTCCTAAAGCTTTACATATTTTTAATGAATCATCAACACTATCTTTAGAAACTTTATGCATACTAGGGTTAATTACGCCATCTTATAGTAATCATCGTTTAAGGCAAGAGGCCTTTTCATTGTTTTATATATGTGGAACTTCACTTGCTACTTATCTAACCTAAATGTAGTCTTTCCCCTAACAATATCAATGATAGCCCCTCTGGTATCTAAAAAGGTTTTATCAAGGATAATAGAGACTCTAGTGTCATACTCTATGTCTATCACTAAAAATTCAGTGGGAAAGATGAATTTTGCTACTTTCACAAATGGGTCTTCCACTACCTTAATTAGACACTTAATTGAACAATCTGTAAGCTATAGTGACATATTCATTAACTTAAGCTTCCTTGTTCCTATCTTCCTAAAAATAGAAAAAGGTATAGTATCAACACTTATATGTAAATCATATAAACCCTTAATAGCATTTGTTTCACAAGAATTTGTTTCACTCCTCAACTAAGGTCATTGTATCATACTCCTGTAATTTATTTATTTTTATCTATAATCTCCTTTAAAAACTTCATGTATGTAGGAATTTCAACTAATATCTCAGTAAAGGGTATATTAATATGCAAGTTTGTAAAGACATATAAGAATTTCTTGAAATTGTATTTATTCATCTTCTTCTTTAGCCTATAAGGGAAAGGAATTAGCAGCACATAAGGCTTAATAACAAGTCTCAAGGGCCAATCTTAATTATTTCCAATTAAAGATGGAACAAGCCTTGGTTCCCTTCTGTCCACATATTCCACGTTCCTCTTTTCATTCATTTTTGACTTTCTCACTTTCTTTTCTCTAGCAATATTAAAATCAAGTGGTGTGCCACCATGAGTCTAGAATAACACATGATAAATAGGATTCATCTTAGTATTACTCGAAATCTTGCTTGAATGTCTTTTAATCCTCGCCTTAGCTAAGTGGCTTACTTGTACCTTCATGTTATAAATTGATGCACAAATCATAATGAACCACCTTTTCAGGTCCACTCATTTGAGATTTATGTTTGTCTACTTTCTTTAATTTCTCCAATTTTTCATCTAGGGAAGACATGTATTGCTTGAGAATCTTGATAGTTATAGTTTATATTATGTTTTAATAGGTATTTTAGTATGTTTATAAGTGTTGATTAGATGATTATTGCATGTTTAGGCTTATAACTATATTAATGTGATTTTTTTTATTATTTTAAGTGTTATGTCGTTTAGGGCATGATGTTTCACCTTAATCTTATGTTTTTTAGGTGTTTTAATGTGTTTGTTAGTGAATGAACCCAGATAAATGAAGATTGAAGGAAGTTGGAGCATGTTTGGGCTAAAAGGCAAGGTTACGATCGTGACATCAGTGTCACAGTCATGACAGAAGACTCCTCCCTAGTGTCCTAATTGTGTATGGAGTCTCACGATCGTGGCAAAAATTTTTTACTCTATATCACAATCATGACACCTCTACTATGGTCGTGACAGACACTCGCCAGACACAAAATGACCTGGTTAAGCCCTAAAATGAACCCTAAGATAAAAAAGAACATCAAAATACCAAAAACAACTAGTCTCCATCTTTCCAAATTGATAAAGAAGCAAGGAAGAGCAAGAAGGGAGAAAGAGGAGCAGCAACTATCTAGCTAACTCCATACTAGTCTAATTAATTTTTCTTTTTTCTTTTATTTATTTTATTTTTCCTGATGTATGAATTGGGATTAATAATGTTGAACATGTTGATGATTTTCTAATTTCATATTATGATTTTTTCTTAACTCATTTTGTGACTTGATTATTTTTTATTTCAACGAAATGTTTTGGGTGTTGTGATATTTATGTTTACCTATACTCTAACAATATATTAAGAGAGTAAGTCGATAGTTATTTTGTTAGGTTGGGTAATGAGAGCTAACAACCTAATCAGTCGTGTAAATATCAAATCAATAATACAAAGAGAGATCTTGTGTGAGAACTCGATTATTCGGCAGATTGCTTGAGAACTAGTTGAAAATGTTAGGTTGTTTTTGTTAATCGAGAGATTGCAAATCTGGAATTTCATAATCAATTAGGGATTATTAATTAGGGTTAAATGATTAGGTTTTGACAGAGAGTAATCAACCCTTCAGAAATCTAGGATTGATACCGACTGAATAAAAAATGGTTAAGGTAGCAAAATGACGATATAATGAATCCTATACTTTAATAACTAATCATTCTTGTTTTATTGTGGCAACTGAATTGTTAAGTGGTTAAGTACTCAATTTGATTTGTTTATGTTAATTTCTAAAATTTATTTCCATTCAACTCATATGTGATTGCATAATTTTTTTATTTTCTATTTAATTCACATTTTTTAAACCTTAGACAAAGTTAGGTTCTTTTAGTTTTAGCTGATTCCTTATGGGATCGATACCTCAATTACTACAAGTTTATGATCTATATTCTTGTAGATATTGTGGGTTTTATATTAGGTGAAACTTGCTTAATAAGGTTTCGGCACCATTACTGGGGAGTTATTTTAAGACTAGTTGTGTTCCTTTGTAATAAGGAATTTCTTTCTTGCCTTTCGGGTGTCCGTACAATTGCTTAAACATAAGAGTTACTCAAAGTTCAAGCAAGATCTCAAAAAGTCTAGCACTTGATATCACGAGCCTAGAATAAGCAATTCAAAGAGTGAGACACCAAGAATGGACCAAAAGAACAATGGCAAAAGAACATAACCAAGAAAAACAGCAGCTAACCCTGACAGAATTCATAAGACAAGGACTCAATGCTACATACTAAGGCATCACTTAACCATCGGTACAAGCAGTATCATTTGAGATCAAACCAACTTTGTTGAACATGTCGCAAACCAATGTGCAATTTTATGGGTTAATGAATGAGGATCCTAACATCCATTTGGTGAATTTTCTGAAAATATGTGAAACTTTCTGATATTATGAAATGTCAGAAGATGTTGTTAGGATGAGGCACTTTTACCTTCACACTAAGGGATAGAGCCAGAGCATGGTGTCACTCTTTAAACCAACAACCATCACAAATGGGAGTAGTTGGTATGTGCATTTTTAAACAAGTACTTCCCTTTGACAAAGACGATAAGGTTGATAAAGGAAATCATAAATTTCCAACAAAGCAATGGGAAAAACTTTATGAAGTGTGCGAACGTTATAAGGATTTGTACAGGAGATGTGTAGCATCCCAGATCACCCACTTATAGATATTGTCCGCTTCGGGCCTTGGCCCAACCTAGCCCTTACGGTTTTGCTTTTCCTAAGGCCTTTCCAGGAGGTCACCCATCCTAGAACTACTCTCACCCAAGCACATTCAACCTCAAAGTTTCGATGGGATCTAGTCTATTTGGCCATGAAAAACGTGTCTGTAAAGGAGAGGTATCCGTACCCTTATAAGGCGTACTTCGTTCCCCTCTCTAACCATTGTGGGATCTCAAAATCTCCACCCCCCTTAGGGCCCTACCCTCTTTGGGGTTCAACTTAGTTGACACAACAGTTCAGGTACCGGCTCTGATACCACTTGTAACATCCCAGATCACCCACTTATAGATATTGTCCACTTTGGGCCTTGACCCAGCCAAGCCCTCACAGTTTTTCTTTTCCCGATACCTTCTCAGGAGGTCACTCATCTTAGAACTACTATCACCCGAGCACATTTAACCTCGGAGTTTTGATGGGATCCGGTGCATTAGGCCATGGAAAACGCATCTATAAGGGAAAGGTATCCATACCATTATAAAGCGTACTTCGTTCCCCTCTCCAACTGATGTGGGATCTCAAACTCTCCACCCTCCTTAGGGCCCAGCCCTCTTTAGGGTCTAGTCTAGTTGGCACAACAGTTGAGGTATCGGCTTTGATACCACTCTTAACATCCCAGATCACCCGCTTACAGATATTATCTGCTTTGGTCCTTGGCCCAGCCAAGCCCTCACGATTTTGCTTTTCCCGAGGCCTTCCTAGGAGGTTGTCCATCCTAGAACTACTCTTACCCAATCACATTTAACCTCAGAGTTCTGATGGGATCTAGTCCATTAGGCCATGAAAAATGCGTCTGTAAGGGAGATGCATCCATACCCTTATAAGGTGTATTTCATTCCCCTCTCCAACTGATGTGGGATCTCACAAGACGTCCTCACCATAAGTTACCCAAACAATTCTTATGGCAAACCTTTTACGATGGAGTTAATCTACCCACTAAGGGCACCATTGATGCAACATCTGGAAGATCACTAATGAGAAAAACATTTGAGGAAGTAAAGGAATTGTTTATAAGAGATGGCAAGCAATAGTTGTAGACAACAAACATCCTTTCATGATTACAAGGGAGCTACTATTGATTCGATTACAGAAATATAGTCAAAGATTGACAGTTTGACTTGATAACTCAATAGCATGAAAGCCTCTTCATCAACTATAGTTAAAGAAATTCAATGTAGGTGTATATTATGTGGACAAGAAAACCATAATATCATTGATTGCTTCTTGACGCAAATTGGTGAAACAAAGCAACTCAATTGTATGGGAGCACTATTTGGTCGAGAAGGAGGAAATAATCCTTTCTCTAATACTTATAATCCTGGGTGGAAGAACCACCCAAAATTTTCTTTGTCGAACAATGCAGGAGGTTAATTTTGAAATCAAAGGCCACCTGGATTTAATAACAGAAATCCAATTCTACTGATTTTTAATTGGACAAAATTGTAGACAAGGTTATAAACATAGATAACGCTCATAAGAGACTGGAAGAGAAGTCTGAACAAGTTATTAGAAACCATGCCTCTTCCATTCATAATTTGGAGGTCCAAATGAGTCAATTGGCAAATGCATTGTCTACAAGAAGTGAGGGGAGTTTCCTAAGCAATAATGAAGCAAATAAGGGAGAAAATCAAATCAATCACACTCATAAATAGGAAAAAAATAGTGCAACCAGCAGAAAAAGATTTGAAACCCACATAGAAAAAGACCAAGAAATGAAGAAGGATATAGATATGAGTGAGTACACTCCTTACATTGCCCCTCCGCCATATCCACCTAAGATTCCATTCCCCCAACTATAAATAAAGAACAAACTGGATGCACATTTTGAAAAGTTTATGGAGAATTTGAAAACTTTGTAAATTAATTTATCTTTTGTGAAGGCATTGAAACTTATGCCCAAGTACACAATGTTTCGTAAAGGCATATTAACAAAGAAGGGAACTTAGGAAGAGAATCAAACAGTTACACTAACCAAAAGTTGTATCTCTATTATTTCCAGCCATATGCCTTTGAAGCTGAAAGATCCTGGAAGCTTTACAATACCCTATGTGGTTGGTGAGACAGAATTTGCAAAGTGTTTATGCGACAGGTGCAAGTATAATTCTTATGTCTTTGTCGACCTTTAGGAAATTGGGGCTCAGTTATATGAAGCCAACTTTAATGCTTATTCAGTTGGTGGATTGATCCATAATGAAGCTATTTAGTATGGTGGAGGATGCTATTGCAAAGGTGGATAATTTCTTTTTTTTTCAGTGGATTTCATATTAGATTTCAAAGAGGATAAGAAATGTCTACTAATTCTTGGACGACCCTTCATGAACATAGGGAAAGCACTGATACATGTTTATAAAGGCAAATTGCTTCTTCAAATTGGTGATGAGCAATTAGAGTTTAGCATGAACAAAGAATTGAAATATCTAAAGAAAAACAGTTCTTGCATGAAAATAAACATAATGGATGAGTATATCAAAGCGCAAGAGAAGGGCCACTTTGGGAAAGTAAGCTATAACAGACAAGTGGAAAAGGATATAGAGTTTGAGGAAGATTTAGAAGTCCCCATTCAAGAAGATGAAGCAGAAGAGTGGACAATGGTAATTGTAAAAGAAGATGAGCAATTCACGTTCTTACAATACAAATTGTTTGATTTTGTCAAAGATTCAAGGGATTTTATCATTCCCGATTATGTTGATAGTTTGTTATCGAGAAGGTCGTTACTAAAGTTACTTTGACTTCCTAATTTGAGTGATCATGCCCTTTTTAGCATCTCACCACATATAGCTTATATACAAGCTACTAATTGAAAGTGACCGAAAAGGGTGGTACCAAATGACCATAACTTAGCACGCTTGATAGTTAGATTGAAATTCCTGTGTAGTTATTTTTTTAAAATTCTAAAAATAAGTTTTTAATGATTTGGAATGGTTTGGATTGCTAATTCTCTTATTCTTTCAAAGCAATTATAAGATAGGGAAGCAAGCTTGAGGGTCAAGCAAATTTAGTTTCAGACAACAAACTTTTGAAGGTGATAACGCAATAACCACAACAGCAGCACCACGACATCAAGAGGATCCATAAGCACTTCGTTGCTTAAGGTGTTCAGATCCCATTAGGGGTGGTAATGGGCTGGGCCACGCCAAGCCAGTGGGCTGACTAATAGCCCTACCATGGTTAGACCAACTAGCGGCCCGACCCGGCCTTATTTATTATTTTTTAAAAAAGAATTAAAAAATGATGTCATTTTGTCACTTTTGGTTGGGCCACGCAATACAGGCCCGTGGGTTATTCAACTCGGGCCTGGTCCATTGATTTCGGACAGGGACAGATTGCCATCCCTAGATCCCATCTCCAACACCGTCACCACCTCAATCACCATAACGTGTTTCGTGCTCTAACCTTTTTTCTTTTTATTTTTGTTTTTCATTGTCATTTTTAGTTTCCTTTATATGTTGTTGGTTCTCCTCATATTGAGGACAATGTATTGTCTAAGTGCGGGGAAGTTTGCATTGCTACTATCATCATTAGTATGAATTTGCATATTATATTTTTTGTTTTTTATTAGGTTGACATGATGTGAGCATAAGTGTGAATTGTGTGAATGTGTCAATGACTATAACTTGATGGAAGTAGTTTAGCTTTAAACATAATCATTGAAGTTGTAAAGGCATATTAGCTTATGAAATTTGTGTTTTAAGTATCTTTGGTTAAATATGCATGCTAATTAGGATATAACGTCAGTTCGTTCACCTTAGGAAATTTGTTACATACATTTATAATTATAATTCAATTGAATGAGTAGCATCATTAGTAATTTTCATAAGGACGATTAGATAAAAGAAATGAGGTAGGCTATTAGAAATGTGAAAAAATGTGTGTATCTTTAGTAAATAACTATTTCGTTGGCCTTCAGGTTATAAATAGAGCTAGTAGCTAGTTGAGAATGTGATATAGCTGAAAAACTGGGGACATTCACGAAAAAATATTTATCTTTGCATCAAAAGGCTAGCATGACATTCTAACTAAGCCGATTAATAAAAAGTGACCTAGTTGAATAACTAGAGGAAATTCACAACAAAATGTTTGATTCGGCATCAAAAGACTAGATCAACATTAAAGAAAATTAAAAAAGTGTTTTAATAAGTAAATCATACCGATCTTTGAAAATAGCAAGAATTTTCATGAAAATTTATTTAGTGAACATTGCAATTTTGATTGACTACTAATTATCAATGTGTGTGTATAAGTTCTTTAGATGAATGAATATGATGTTAATGTCTTAATTAGTATGTATATTCAATCCCAAGTACTTAGCCATATATTGCATAAGTTAATATGTTGGAATAACTTGAATGATTCTTGTTTGAGGTTAACTTGGTTATATGATGTTAGATGCCATTGTATCATTAGTGCATATGTATGAATGTATGTGTTATTGCTTCGTATGTTTGAGTTTGTATTTTTTTTCTTCTTTGCTTAAGGACAAACACAAGTTTAAGTGTGAGGATGTTGATATTTGTAATTTATATTATATTTTAGTGTGTTTGTAAGTGTTGATTAGGTGATTATTGCATGTTTAGGCTTAGAATTATGTTAATGTGATTTTCTGTTTATGCTTTTAAGTGTTGTATGTTTAGAGCATGTTGTTTGAACCTAATCTTATGTTCATGAGATGTTTTAATGTGATTGTTAGTGAATGAACCCAAATAAATGAAGATTAAAGGAAGTTGGAGCATGTTTGGGCTAAAAGGTAAGGTCACGATCATAACTTGAGTGTCACAGTCATGACAGAAGAGTCCTCCCCAGTGTCACAATCATGACAGAAATTTTTTATGCTTGGTCATGATCAAGACACCCCTTTCATGGTCGTGATAGACACTCGTCAAACATGGGATTCTCCAACCCTTGTCACGATCCTTATACTTATGAGTATTGAGGGTTTTATATTAGGTAAAACTTGCTCAACAAATCTATTTCATAACATTCCTATTTAATGGCAATGGTTGCTAAAACTAAGTTCTATTTTGAAATCCAGATAATCCCTAAGGTCTTCCCTCTCAAGATCTTTCCTCTTATCATTCATTCATGAATATGTCACACTTATAAGATTTCTCTTTATTTCCCATGTCTCATTTTATAAACATCATCATCTATTTAGATAGCTTAGCTACTTATGATGTCAAATCTGAAGATGTTTGCACCTCATAAAAGGAAGCTTTTAACTTTTCCCTTACCAATTTGTTTGATGAATTTTGTGTGAAGGTCTTAATAATCTCCTTAAACTCTTCAATAGTTTTTTATATAAGTAGCCCCTTGAGCTATATTGTTAACCAAAGACATGTAAGAGTGAGGCCTTTCTAGAAGAACTATATCACCAATTACAGGGAATATTGAAGATGTGGGCATTGATTAAGCATAACTTTGTATATTATCTAAGCATCATGGAATGCTTCCCTTAAGCTCTAACTTTGCTTCCTTGGCTCGGTGATCATATATAGAGGGAAAAATCTCAGTATGAATGTATCATAAACATAGTCCCACTCTTTAAAAGAATTCTCTTTGATCGAGATTAACCATACCCTTACTTGATCTCGTATGTAGTAAAGGAAACATCTTATTCAAAGCTCGCTTCTATAAGGCTATGAAGAATGTATAATTGTATCTTCGCCTGATGATGCATTAAAGGTTTATAGTAACAGGAGATTACTTACTTCTTCTTATTAATCCTGACCTTTAACTTTATCTAATGCATGATAGACTTGCATTAATCACTAGCATATGGATGTCCCTCATATGTATATTTTATGGTTTCTTTTGCTCTATGCTAACTACTATATTATCTTGATTTGCGGCCATCTCTCTCTCCTTTTTCACTTTGTTTTATCTACAAGTTTACTTAATTTCAGGATTAAATTAAAATAGATTGTCCAAGTTTTCACTCTTGGATTTGTTTTCACGCATTAACTACCTAACATAAAAATAATAGAAAAAGTAAAATAAAATAAAAATAATAATTGTATAATCCCTTCTAATAAGACCAAAATCTTAATTTATAATCTATCTAAAAGTATGCAGAGTCAATTATAACAAGTTGTTAAAAATATAGTAAATCTAGAGTATATATCCTAAAGGAACTATATCACTAATCCTATAACCTTAGTTAATCAATAAAATAAAAAAAGAATCAATAAAAGATAATTAAACTAATAAACTTAAAAATATAATGCCAATAAATAAACGAAGAGAATTCAATAAGAAAAAAATTGTAGGGCTTTAGCTTTCACTTTGGTATAATTCCAATTATCATGGTTGAAATAAGATTAATCTAAGGTATCTTTGCCCTATACTAAGGCATAAAAGTATATTCAATATCACTTCTTGATGTACAATTCAATATAGTTAAACTTATTAAGCATAGTTAATCTATTTGCCATCATAATAGTCTAGGATACTTTAGTTTTATAGATTTAAGGTGTTTAATTTCTTATTGTATAGATCCCACTTGACCTCTTAGTCCTTCATATCATTTCCAAAATTGAACCTATAGTGGCCAGCTACAAATTTAATGATTAACAATAAGAGAATAAATTTAATTGAACAAATACTAAAATCATGCATTAATAATTAAAATATCTGCCTTAAGATCCATTACTAACCCTAAATATGATTTTCAGTTAGTAAACATCATTGAAATAAAACATAAATCAATAAATCCTAACATAAGGGAAAGAATAAAGCAAAGATTTAAAGAAGTTACCAAGGTTTCCTTCGATCTTACCCCTAATCCTCCTTTGATGTTAAAAAAGAATAAAACTATGAAAACTAAAGGTGCATGTCATACACCCTTCAAAGTCCCCTAGATTAAACATAATAATAGTATTTATAGTTAGGAGTAAAAAATATAGTCATAAGTTCCTAGAAATTATGATTTAATGTATCTTAAAAAAATGTACATAAGAATTCACATCTTGCCAGCTTCTAACACCAGTGCTGATTAGCTTCTAAAACTTTTTGCCTAAATACTATGATAAGTTTTATATTAGCCCTTCTACTCTGGCGCTAATTTTTTTTGCTTCTTAGCTTATCCCATCCAATATAAGACATGTTTCTTGACACCTTGTTATAATTGGAACTCGAGGTTAGCTACTGGTGTTTTAGTTCTTAAACATTGCAAAAGACAAGCGTATATCTCCTTTGGCAGATTCAACACCTATTAGGCTTTTTCTGCTAACTTATCTAATTTTTGAAATATTAGATATTCAATCAACTTTCAATATCTTCTATAAAGTTATTTTTCCTTCTAGTTCTCTTCCAAATGTCTCGAAAATATTCTTTAAACTATGGAGAAGGTTGCACTTAGTTCATGAATTTCTCTTTTAAAAGAATTTCTATTTTAAAATCATCACTTATAAGACAATAAACTAAACATAAAACCATCATATAATGCTTATAAAAGATGTCATAATAGTGCCAAATTATATATAATTTAATCCTTAATAACATGTAAAATACAATCCTACCACTCTAATATAAAAATGATTCTTCATCAAATTCAGTATCTTTAATAATGTCAATCTTTCCATTGTTTGGATTAAACAAATTATAGCCTTTTGCTTTTTCATCATATTTAATGAAAACAAATAATTTGATCATCAAGTTTGTCCTTTTCTTACTTTAAAACATACAGATACATAATACAATCAAACACTCTCAACTATGATGCATAAGGCTTCACTTTGATTCATGCTTCTTAAGAAACAACATCTTTCAAGCTCTTTATTAGACTAAGGTTTGAAAGATAAATTGCATTCACAACTACTTTAACTTAGCACTCCTTAAGCATCCTCTTGATTTCATCATGGTTCTCACTATATACAAGAGTTTTTAGTTCTTTCTCTTCTATACTTCATTTTGTTATGATATCTAAGCATTTGATAAAGACACCAAATCCCATACATCTCACATAAGCTCTTAAATTAGTTAGAAGTAAATTATCCACTCTCTATCAATTCTTAAAGCTTTAATATCACAAACACTTTCATTTTAGTTAAAGATTTAAACTTATTAAATGCATTAAAAGCTTTAAAATTTGTAATTAAGAATTTTGTCGATTTCTTTCTACTATAATCATCAATAAAGAGAGTAAAGTAAGAGCTTTTACTAAAATATAGGATCATGAACATATACGTGAACAAGCTACAATGGCTTGGTAGCTCTTGAAAATGATTATTTAAATACTTCCTTTGAATACTTACTAAGAAATCATGCCTTATATGGTTGTTTAGGATCATATATACTTGAAATGCATATCACCATATTCCTTTCTCCCAAAGCTTTGAATTATTTAAAATTTTAAAAACTATACCTTATACATCATATCTATGAAGGATCATTTAAAATAATCTTTAAACACGCGTCCTCTGTAATTTGCAAGTTCAATAAAAATATCATATTGCTATTTATAGTCAAGTTGAAAATAGATTAGCATTATGATCTCGACTCCAAAGAGTGTGAACTTTTATATAAATTTGGCAACCATTCTCTAAAAGTTGATCAATGTTTAAAATATTTTTATTTTTAGAATAAAGTGAACATGATAGAGAAGCTTATCATCTTTTTTTTTAAGAAAAATTGCACCTTTCATTTGATCTTTATTGTTGTATTAGCACTATAGCATATTTCCCCTTTCACTTTCATATATAATTTAATAAATTTTTCTTCTGTCACTTATCATGTGATTGCTAATTGCATTATTAAGGTATCATATTCTATTTTCAGTTTTTGGCTCACCCATTTATGATAAATAGTAAAGCATTCTCCATCGCATCTTGATTATCTTTTGTAAATTTTTGTCTTATATTCATTTTTGAAAAATATTTTTTTAAAATAATGACCATTCTTACCACATGAGTAACATTCAACTTGACTTTGTTATTTCTCCTTATATTATTTCAACTAAAATTACTCCATCCTCTTCCTCTTATTTTTCTTAAGAAAGTTAAATATTTTGAGGTTGATTTTTATTAAAAGGGTTTTGTTCACATCTTCCTCTCACTTAGCTCCATACATGTCTATGAACATATCTATGATCATATCCACCTCCATATATAATTTACATTTTTTTCACTTTAATCTATGTAATTATTTTTGGATGTTAAAGTTAACTTTGCTTCTAAGGCTTATAATGTTGCATCCTTCTTATCACAATTCATCCTTTTTATATAAGCTAGTTATATAATGCTACAAAAATCTTTAGATTGTTTAATAACCATTGCAATATAATTGAATCTCAAGTTGAGAGATCGTAGAACCTTTTCTATAACTTGAACATAACAAATGAATTCACTAATGAATTCACTATATCTCTTAATTTTATTTATCACTCCTATAACTCTTGTGAAGTTCTTTGAAAATGGATTCATCATCTTTCATTAAGAGTGTATCAAACTCAATCCTTGGATTTTAAAGTCAAACCTTCTTCACCTTGTCAACTTTCACCATTGAAATTTGAAGAGTTTCATATGCCTTCTTTGATGTGGTTTCATTAGTTATTTTCTTGAATACTTCTTCATTCAAACCTTAATGGATGAAGGTAAAAACACTTCGATCTTTCTTTCTTTCCTTCTCCAAGTCTTCTATTTTGGATGGAGTTAAGCTTGCCTCATCTTGAGGCTCAACATAGTCTTTGTTGACTACATCCTATATGCCTTTATGAACCAAAAGGGACCTTCATCCTAAGTGATTAATTATAAGGCTCCACATAGTTTTTGTTGAGTGCATCCTATATGCCTGAACCAAAAATGACCTTCATCCTAAGTGATTAATTATCATATTTTAGTTTCATAATTGATTGACAGTATAAGGATATAGATACTCCTTTTGACGTCATACATGGCTTTGATATCACTTTTTAAAAAACAGGCTTATAAACACTTACACACTTACATAAATATTGATAAAATAGCATTATTACAACATAAATTTTATTCTTAAATATTTCATAAAATGAAATACATGACTATCTATAAAGCCAATGGAGAATTCTAAAATGACCTACTTAAAGTGACTTAATATTATAATACAAAAAATAAAATAATTTTTAATGATACAATAAAATGTTCATAACAAAAATATAATTAGTATATTTTTATTTCATCATAACCCTTTTTAAATAACCACAAAAAATTCAAAGTTCGGTTAATTGAAATTTTGGATATATGCAACCTTAAAGCTTATTTTAATCACTTGAATTGATTAAAATATAAATATACAACAAATCCTTCAAATTTTTAACAATTTAAAACATAAAATTTAGTTCTTAAAAGATTCTCTATTCCTTTTAATCTATGAAAGCAAAGCATATAGATCATAGGAAGTTGTTTGGACATTTGGTTTGATAGGAGTAGAATCTATTATGTTTTTCTAGGTGTTTAAATGTGTTCTTAAGTATTTCTTAGATGATTATCATGTGTATAGATTATAATTGTGTTATTGTTAGTGTTTGTATGTATTATAAGTGTTTGTTTGGTTTAGAGCAAGAATTGGATCTTAATTTTATCATTCAAGAGGTATTTGATGTGTTTGTAAGTGTCTGGAATTAGGAAATTGAAGAATTAAGAAGATGCTGGATGCAAGAAGGAAGGCACGATCGTACCAAAAGGCGTGATCATAGTAGAGAGGATTTAACAACATGAGGCACGACCGTGCTAGGCTTGGCAGACAATAATTCCAATAGATTTAAACTTTTACAACTATTAAGTTTTTTGTATTTTTGACATTTTAGGGCTATTTTTGTAACCAAATTAAGTGGGGAAACCCTAGAAAGAATCTTAGAAGCCTAAAGTACTATTTAAGAACAAGAAAAACACAAAGAAGCACAGAAGCCAAACGTCAAAGTAAATCAAAGTGGAGAGATCAAAGAAGAGCTTAAGGAAATTCCACCATTCCAGATGAAGGAGTTAAATAATTTTTACTCTTTTCCTTTCACTTTCTTCATTATCCTTAACGTATAATTGGATTTCTATGATGTATAACATGTCTACGGATTTCTAAATCTAGATTAGGAATTATTTTGTGAACCTTAATTATTTTTGATTTCAATATATCTTTAGATATTTGTGATAATTTTCGTGCATATTACTTGACAAAAAATTGAGCGAATGAATCAACCTAATTAGTGTTAAAGTGTACAAAAAGATTTGACAACTTAATAGACCCACAATTATCAAATTAACAATAAATCAGAGAGAGATCTTGATTGTGAAATTAATTGTCTAACATTGTTTCATATCTAATTAAATAAGTTAAAAGTAGTTTCTGAATAGAAAGATAACAGTCTATAATTATCAAATTTAATTAGGGTTAATTGATTAGATCTTGAGAGAGAGTAATCAAAAACTTAGGAAATATAGGATAAAAAATAATTGAATCAATAAGATTAAGGGAATCAAAGTAATGATAGAATAGTTCTTAAGTATTCAACTTTGATCAGATCCCAATTTTCATCAGTAGCTCTCTTGTTTAATTGCTTAATTTTTTTAATTTAATTCAACTCAATTTCTTAGTACCTTAGACAAAGTTAGTTTCAAAATTTTTAGGTGTTCATAATCCTTATGGGAACGATACCCTTGATGCTAAAAGAAATGATCAGTATGCTTACGGTATTGAGAGTTTTATTATATATAAAACTTGCTTAACATGGTCCAATTATAAGTACTTCAATTTTTTAAAAAGGATCTAAAATGATGAAAATAAGCAATAATAGAAAGAGGTTTCTAATCTTGATAAAGGGCAATCTCATGAAATAGAGATGATGCACAAAAGTGAAATGAATCTATCTTCAAATGAGTATAGGTATTTGTTGAGTGAAAAATGATATAGGATTTTCCAAAATTATTGTTTGTATGAATATAGTAACTATTATGAAGGAACCAATTTAAGAGATCATAATCATGAATTTTTAACCTTTATAGAAATGGTCAAAAGTGTGATTTGCATTTCAATGTTTCACAAAAGGTCTAAGTAAACCCTTACCATTATCTCATGGTACTACTTTATACCATAATGTTACTAAAATAGTACTCATTATACCCTAAATAGGGTGCAAAAATGGTAAAATAAAAGATAACAGTAGGGGCTTATTTAAAACTTTTAGAAAACATTATGATGAAAATGACACATGTAATTGTTATTTTAAAAACTTATTTTTAAGATCATATCGGCATCCAGTGGGTCCAAATTGTCTATTTGTAACATTATATAGGTTAAATTGATAACCTATATACTAGAAACTACTGTTCAGATTTAAGGTGCTACCAATACCATCTTGAAAATGTTAAGGTGTAATATGATACTGTACCTATTAATAGGGACAAACTTAGACATTTTAGGAAAAGTTAGGAGGCAACTCGTATCTTTTATCTTTAAAAATATTTACAAAAAGCTCTTAGAATTTTTAAAAGAATATCCTTCCCTGATATTTTTCTAATGAGTTTTTTATTCAATTCCTTATTAAAAAATAACCTTTAATTTATTTTCACATTCTTTCATAATGACAGATAAAATATCAATATAAAGGCCACTCTATAATTTCAACTTCTTGTAACATTTAAAACGAATTGACCTCTAAAATAACTAAGATCTACTAATGATTTTACCTTTCCTTTCTTTTTGAGTTTCAATGGCTTCCAAACATATGCTTTAGTCGAAATGAATATATCCACCATTAATCTAACTTATCCCTTTAGCTTTAACCAATACTTAATGGATCCTTTTCTACCTCCCTGTTGCTATAGATTTACAACCAATACTCAAAATGAATCTTCATCTCTTAAACTGGTGAATAAAGGTAATTGACATGGTTGAGACATGTTAGATCTATATCTAAGCTTAATTATAAAGAACATATAAAAGATAAACAATAAAGAAAGATGAGGGAAGATAACACTCTATAAGAACAATATGAATAAATAGAGATTTATATTATAGAAATCAAAATTTGAGATAAATCTAAAACCAGTAGCTTAGTTGATAAAGAGCTACTATAGTTGTTTAACTATTACATATTATTACATTGTAATGGGAATAAGAGGTTACTAGTGAAGCAAGCAAGTGACACTTCTAAAAAGAGTGCTACAA
The DNA here is from genome assembly GCA_027564395.1 of Erythroxylum ulei. Lineage (NCBI taxonomy): Eukaryota > Viridiplantae > Streptophyta > Magnoliopsida > Malpighiales > Erythroxylaceae > Erythroxylum > Erythroxylum ulei. Next base: position 24,666,440 of record JANITX010000010.1, on the reverse strand, counting down.
GTATGCAACAATCTTAAAGAAGTCTACGAATAACAATAAGTAAAAGGTATCAGGTACAACTAAGTAAAGAGGAGTAAACGTGGGAGCTAAAAATTCCATATAATAACAATTTTTGAACTTATCTTCCAGCTAATGTTCTTTACGAATATCCATTGTTTGATCCAATAAATGATAAATATCATGAAATCTTGGAGACTGAGAGTTTCATTGTGAAAGGTTCTCCTATTTATTTTCCTACATATTCCATAAATGCCAAGGTTCATGACTAACTTAAATATTGTCAAGTCTCTTAGTGAATCAATTTGACGTCCCTTTCCTAATTAATAAATGAACAATTTCTTTCCAGAAAGTAAATTCTGTAGAGATTCAATGCCTTGTCTAAAAAGAGTACATGTATCAACATGAATTTTTTTTTCCAGGTTTTAGGTTATATAACTTGCATAAGATGTTAGTAAGTGGAGATCCTTTTAGTTTGTCTAAGGTATCTAAGCTCTACTTAATGGAAAAATAAATAATAAATGAAATTTTTAGGCAACTATCCCTAAACTATAATTTTTTCCTATTATAGAACTGTTGGTTTCAAAGTTTAAAAATCATTGAAAAAAATTGTGAATAAATTAGAGCAATTGTTTTTCCATGTAGTTTTACCCTCCTCATTTGTATTTGGAATTTAGTTTAAAATCTTATTCATGATGCTAGTAAAAACTCGAAACCTATATTGCGAAGATGCATTTTTATAATGACATTAACCTTGGCTTTTAATGGAATCAAAAGCTTAAGATTGTCTATGCCTTGTAATAGATTAAGGGGCCTTAATCATTCCAATTGTAAACCAAAACAAAGCATTATTCCTATTACCTATGAAAATTATCACTATCTAGTTTATGATGGTCCTAAACTTTTAGCATCTTGTTTATAGTCCAAGAATTGTTTTGGCTTAGTTTAATACTCCAAAAGCTTCTCCCTTTTAGGATGTATGAGTGTATCCATTTCACCTAAATAAATTCATTGTTAGTGAATAGTTTCCTAATCAGTTTTATAAACAACTTCTTATTGAATTTCTGATTAATTTTATTGATAAACGCCCTCCTTCTTAGGATAGAAAACATTAGACTACTTCACTTTGATATTTGAAGCATCAGAATCCATATGAAGTTCTTCAAGATCTTCCTTATATAATTCATCAAGTTTTGAGGAAGGAATAAGTGGAAACATCAGTGGGTATTGAGATTATTTAAAACTAAGATGATTAGCTACAATTTTCTAAAAAAGGTTATAAATTTATTGTTCCAATAATCAATCCTCTTATGAATTGCATCATAAAGAGACTGATAATCTCTATGTGTTATTCTTTTAACTGAGATTGGAATCCTTATTTATTTAATCGGAGTTCCTAACTTCTAAGACCTAAAATTTCTAAAAATGTGCTCATTATCTCCATCTTATCTATTAGGACAAACAAACTACTATAGGCTTTATTTATAGTTAAGCTAAACATAAGGATAAATAGATTTAAGGTGTCCATTAGCATCTTGAATGAGTTAACATCAACTCTATATAGAAGTATGAGGTTATTTTTAAAAGAAAGGTTGATCAACCCTATATTTTTGCATTTACAATAATATTTGAATGTGTTATCTTGCTTGGTTCCATGTAATATCATTATGTAAAGGACTTTAATGCTTTAAGAGAAAAGGTAAAGAGAGGATATCCTTGCCTAAACCCTTTGGCTCTATTAAAGCGATCAATAGGCCCACTATTTTATAGAATTGGAAAGGAGAAAGACATTATACATTATTTTTTCTAGGAGATAAATATTTCGAGGAAACCAAAGGTTTTTAGGCAATTAATTATGAAGCCCTAATCAACTAAGTTAATTTTTTTTCAAAATCTTTCTTCATTGAGCAACTTTTCAAGGTATTGTTTGCTTTGATAGCCTTAGAAAACCCTTGATTAAGTAGTAGACTATCCCCTAGGCTTCTTGTCTATATAAAATTCCCTTAGATTAGATTGACAAAACTCTTTAGCACATCTTTGTGCCTAGTAGAAATCATCTTTAAAATGATCCTATAAATGAAATTATAGCATAAAATTGATCTATAATCATTTATGGAAAAAGAATTAGGCTTTTTGGGGACCAGATATGTGTAAGTTTTACTGAGCTCCCTTAGTAACTTCCCCTTGAAGAAAAATTCCATTATGGAGTTAGTTACTAATTTACTTGTTAGAAGCCATATCTACTAGAAGAAGCTTGCACCTAGTCCATCCAAACCTAGGGATTTTCCTATTTTGATACTAAAAAGAGTTGCCTTGATGTATAATGCACTAAAAGACTTGATCAACATTTCTTTTTATTAATGAGATAAAAAGTTAGTGATGACATTCTTAAAGGCCTAAATATATAAGAAACTTTTTTTTATAAGTACCTATTTTTTAAGTGGTTAAAGGATTTTTTTAAATCCTTTATGGTGACTAATGTTCTTGCCGTCTTTTATTCTCTAAAGGACAAATTTTGTTCTTGTTCCTTCTACCTATGATCGAGTTATTAAAGCATGTAATATTCTTATCTCCATCTTTCATCCAATTGATTTTGATCCTACAAAATAATGATTTTAAAATGCTTGTATGTAAGTAATAAGGGCTTTCATTTCCTTATTCTTTTTATCTTTATCCTAAGTAGCTTTTTGAATTTCTAGTTGTGAAATTATCACTTTCTGGCTTTTTTGATAACTTCATTTATATGTTGGATTTTCTCATTTTGGAGTTTAAATTCAATTTTCACATATAGGCTTTATATCCTTCAATTTGAATATCAAGTCATCTTTCCACAAAATTTTCAAATCCCTCAATCTTAGACAGGAAGTTAAATTATCTAATAAGGTATTTTAGCTTCCCCAGTGTTATGCTAAAGTATATTTCAGTGTGGCTATAGTCAAAGCATATGAGTATTTGAAATTAAGGCTTACTCTTAGGGGAATTTAAAAGCTAAAAGGGTTTACGACAAGATCCATCCAACTTTTTTTCTTATAAGCCAATCACTGACTTGTTTATCACTTTACTTAGATCACTTAAACCTATGATTTTCAAACAATTAAGGAAGTCTGTTTATTTCAATCCTCCCAATTTTAGCTCATTCAACTTCTTGTACTGAGATAATGTTGTTAAAGTCAACTAAAATCACCTAAGGAGCTTGGATAGAGGAGTTAATAGTGATCAATTTCCTATATAGATTATCCCTCTAGAATTCAAAATTAGTAGTATAGATGAACATAGCTATAGTTCCAACCTGAACATGCTCGAGGGATACTTCTAATTATATGAATTGGTTCGAGATCATAGAGTGACGCACATGTACTATGTAATGGTTAAAACCAATTATAATTCTCCAATTATGACAAAGCTAATGGTTAGTGAATAGTTTCTAATTTTGCTAAAGGTCCACTTATAGTCTTAGACTTTGCATTTCTTGATTTTAGTTTCCAGAAGACCTACTATAAAAGGTTTTCTAGTAAGAAAGTAGTCGTGTATTACTTACTTTTTATTGGGACAATTTATGCCTCTCATATTCCAAACTATAATCATTAGTGGGGAATATGGATTGAGGTACCTTTTTTCTTTATTTTTCTTATATATTTTCTCCTTAACTTGTCCATAGGGGAAAGTCATGACACCAACTTTGCTTGAAGTGTTCTTCTCATTAACCTTCTCAACTTCTTCTAGGTTAGAGAGGTGGTTTTGGCCTCATCCTTTTCCTTAATTGTCATAGCCTAATCCTTGAGGCATATTTTGGGATTTATAGTTGAATTCACACTAGACACTGTCTAACCTCTTATGGTTTCATCAGGTTTATTTGAGAATCCTTTAAGTTTTAATTAACAGTTTAAGTGCCATATTCTCCTTACTAAGAGATTTGTTGTTATTAGAGGAATTAGCTACATCATGGTGTGCACTTGTTGAGCACTCTATTTGCTTTCTTAATTGAATTTCTTTCCCCTTTGAGTAATACTAGGGATCTGCCTGTTTAAAAATCATGCACTTTCTCTTGTGGCAAAGGTATTCCCTGTAGGTTTCCACCAATTTTTTTTCTTCGTTATGGCTTCCATTGGTAAGATAAAATGATTTCTAATTCTATTAGCCTATTATCCTCATTTAAATATTTTATTTTCATTGTGTTTGGTAGCTACTTTTGAAGCTTAACTTCCACTTAGATTTGAGCATATCCAATCATTTTTAATTTTATTATGTGTTTAACTAATCATAATGGCCTCCTAATTAAATTAGCTAGATAAGTTAAGCTCAAAGTAGACCATTATTCAAGTGGCATGTTATAGAAGTTTATCCATAAGAGAATCTTCCTTATGTTGCACCTTTCTAAAGACATACCAGGACTCCATTCCTATATCGACATTGGTTTCCCCCAAGATGTACTTTGTGTGTACCTGCTTAGCTTCTGAATTTAAAGAGAAATAAATTTTCTTCTTTTATAAGGATGCTCTCCAATTCTAGCTTATACTAGTCCTTCTCTACCATGATTAAACAACTAGAAAAGGAGACTTTTATTAGTAAAATAGCCTATCAATCTAAAGCTATATTTTTTTTCTTTTGCTCTTAGTACCTCCATTAGAGATAAGACTGTAAATGCATCATTATTAGGAAGCAAAAATATGTAGTTTAACTATTCTAAGGGAGTATAGTCTCCCACATCTTGAATCCTGGTTTTCTTTGAGTTGTCTTTTTCTTGTTTCTTCGATGGATCTTTACTGAGAAGCAAGGGACAGTACAAGAAAAATACCCCTTCTGTGATGTTTTAAAAATGTCACAAATGATCAATAAACATCGTAGAATGTTTTTTGTGACGTTTTTAAAAATGTCACAAAAAACGTCATTGAAGTTGGAGTAGGAAAACGGTTTCGACGACGTTTATGAAAAACTTCAAGAAAAACTTGTCGATTCAAAAGATCTATTCAACCCCCCTTCTAGATCGCTTACATTATCCACTCTTATAACTCAATTTCAATTCAATATCATTCATAGCCAAGATATGGTCC
>JANITX010000010.1:24509995-24520145 GCA_027564395.1 Erythroxylum ulei | reverse complement strand
ATTGTATGATGATGATTGTCTTTGTTTATATTAATTGTGGTTATTATTTATATGTGAAATATTTAAAAATTATTTTTATTTCATATTAATTGTCATTATTATTTATTATTAAGATTTTTGAAAACATGGTTGATGTAAATAGTAAATTAGTAAAGTATACAGTACAACTGTATAATATACTAATGGACTATTTTAAAAATTTTAGAGACTATTTCATAAATTTAAAAAATTACCCAAAACAGTATCCGATACCGATACAGTTTCGTTCCAGAACTCAATCCAGTACCGAGTCCGGTACGATATTTATAGCCTTGGTAGTAACCAATTGATACTTTTTATCTTTGTCATTTAAACAGTTCTCTGTAATTGATAGAGATTATTTTGTTATCTGTAAGCTTTCAAAATCTTGTATTTGTTCTATAAATACCAATATAGAAGCGGGAAAGATTAGGCCTGCAATTTATGCTCTTCCTTATTACTTCTATTCGAATTGAAATTGAATTTTAATGCTACTTATCACCGTGAACAAATATTAAAAATACATTTTCCATACTTGCTATGTGCATCAAATCAAAGTAAAATGTGCGATTGGTTATATATATATATATGCACTAATCTCTGAAAGAAAAGACTGAAACTTCATATTTTACAGCAGGAGAGACTCATATATACGGCCTATGATTGTAGCATAAACATATCCGCCAATTCAATTAATGTACAGAGCAATTCAAATATGAACAAAACAGGAGCGACAAAGCGGGCAAGTAAACTGAAGATTGTCCTTCCACTTATCAATGCAATCCACATGAAAGACATGCATACATCTTGTAAGTTGGCTGACTGCGTCTTCCTTCATGAACTCCACCAGGCAAATAGAACACATATCACCATTTCCATAACACGTACTGCTCTGCAACTCTTCAAACCTGCAGATCACTTCCTGCACCTCATCAACGGCGATGCATGTCGACGTCACGGTGAACTTGGAATGAATGCCGATTCCGACCAAGATGAAGCCCACCATGTCGAGAACACTCTCTTTCAGATGACGAACAGGAAGCAATATGCATGTGTAGAAGATGATGATGGCCATGCATATCCCAGATTGAGCATACATCAACGCTACCATTTTTGTTGCGTATCCTTTAATTTAGACTCCTTCTAAGATCTCTGCAAACTCCAAATTTCTTTCTTCAGATGATTTATGAACACTTTTGCGTTGGTGACATTGGCTATGGTGGTATATAGCTTTATATAGTATTGACTAGTTAGTTTAATAATCGCTTATCAAATGGTGAGCAAGTCCATTAACATATATTTATGGCAACCTCCAACCGGCCTTTGGAAGTCAAATGCTTATTTTCTTTATCAGTCAGTACAGCGGCAAGGTTATATATGCAATTAATTTTATGTATTAATATTTTTCGCAAGTCAAATGAAATTCTCAATCTGTTAAATATGTGCTGAGTATTGACTTTGGAAGTGTGAGAATAGATTTTGTGGCACTTATCAAGGATTTGATTAATAGATACCTAACTGTTACATTGATGTCTTTGTCCAGGCTCTAAATTCGGCAGAGTTGCAGGGCCGGCGCCGACCCCACACCCCCTCTTTTCGTTCAATTTTGTTGGTTCGCCGGCCCTGCAACTCCTCTTTTCATTCAATTTTGCTCGTTCATTCGATCGAAACATTGGTTTATCGAATGCAAATGTACAACCATCGATCCAGAATTCATATGTAGTTTATGAACTATATATTTGTATTAAAGAACGATTATGTATGTTGGTCAATGCAGTTTAATACATAAATCTTAGTACAAACTACTAATGCATAATTACCCCACGCTAAGGACAAACGCCAACTCCGAGGGGAGTATAGTATTGCATGTACAATGCACATGCCCTTGAATAAATAATGTTATACAGAGAAAGAAAGCTACATATATATACTCGAAAGGAAAATTCCTTCCACCTTAGACGCCATCTGCCATGATGTACTAAGTATGTTAGCTTTTTTTATGTCGAATGTTTGACCAAGATGTGATGATAAAAGCAAAAAACAAATACCGACCAAATCGCCAATTAAGATCTTTTCTTCGCCTATTAATAATGTGTTCGATGAATTGTGTGCCTAGCTTCAAAATCATCACCTATTTTATTCTATTTCCTTTTTATATATAAATATTATGTTAGGACTGCTTCAGTTCCATCTCTTAAAATCTTCGTAATTGGAAGAGTTGTCATATGAAAAGAGTGTCGGTTAGATACGTGGAACACCTTTTGTTAATTGGTGACTCTGTTTAGTAGGTAATATTATAAATTTTAAGGAAAATTTATAGCAAATCTTTGTTTAATTGTTTCAATAATAGAGGCTTTTATATATGTGGATGACTAATATAACGGCTTCAAATTAATGGTTTATGTTAAAAGTTAAAAAAAAGGGAAGAAGATAGAGTAAAAAAGGTTTGTTGATGTTTTAATATTATAATATTTTTTAAATAATTAGTGATTTATGTTAAAAGTTTCAAAAAAAGAATTAGTAATTCTTTTCATATTTCTAATATTACAATCTATTTTTAAATTTTTTTTAAAAGAGCATTTTTTTAACGAGTTAAACGAAATAAAAAATTGTAACTTTTATCTTTATTTATAACTGTACGATGCATTGTCAAATAACCACTATATGGAATTTAAGGATGACAATGGGTCAATTTAATGGCTCAAATTCAGATATTTTTAATGAATTAACCTATGGGCCAAGCCTAGACTCATATCTAATTGAGGTTCAACTCTTCCAAACAAAACAATATAGTTTGCTTAAAAGAGTTAGGTCTCAAATAGTCTTAGGTGTAGACAGCTCAAATTCGCACCTAATTAAAAAAAGATATTATTTTGTACTTTTAATTTTAAAAAATTAATAAAATTGACCCGTGAGCCGGTCCACTGCCATCCGTAACAGAATTTCATTTACCAAGTTAATAACTTATTAGTGCCTCTATATTTATTAGAACTTAAATTTCGGGGGTTGTATGAGATAGAAACTTGGCATATATGCACCTCTGTATGACTATCTGGAAAAAAGATAACCCTAACGTGGGGAGACAAATGACACATGCTCCCCAGCTGCAAGGTTTGAAACCGTGTTAAAATCTTCGTGTTTAAATGGAGAGTTATTAGAGGAAGTGTATGTGACCGAAGGATTCATCATCAATGACAAATAAGACAAAGTTTACAAGTTAAGAAAAGATCTTTAAGGTCTGATGTAATAAGAAAGATACCTATTTTAGTTCGAATGGGTATGGAACAAGTGACAATGAGCCTACTCTTTGCTTAAAAAGATAAGGTGCTAATTTCTTTATGATTTGCCTTTATGTTGATGATATAGGCCTAGTTTGGTTGTTGATTGATTAGCTAATTGACCAAAATCAGTTTATTGACTTTATTAAGAAGTTATTTAATTTATTTAGTTGTTGGCTAATTTAATCTAGTTAAATTATAAAAAGCTCCAGATGCGGAACATTTTGAACCAAACAGCTTAAAATTTGTTTAGTAATAACCATTCTACCCTCAGTTCTTGGTTACTCTTCGTTATTATTTATGTTGTTTTAAACTATTGCTAGTCACGGAGGTGACTCGTATGTGACTAAATGCTCACAGGGTGACTAGTCACAAATTGAGATGGTCTTGGTGCTGCTAACCATCTCTGCAATTAGGTTTTGATTTTGTTGTTTTTATTATTATTAAATTTTGTTGTTGTTGTTATTATTATTAGATTTTATTGTTTTTGTTGGTATTATTATTATTATTATTATATTTTATTGTTGTTATCGTTATTATTATATGTTGTATGTTTTTTATTAGAGTTATAAACTTAATTTTTGTAGAATTAAATATCTAAAATCTAAATTATTATAAGAATATTCAACAAAATACTAAGATATATAATATTCATACCTTTATAATTTTTTTAAAGTTATGTCATCATAAATCATTTTATACATAAACAGTTGATACTAAACAGCTAATTTTACAAAACATCAATAATAAACAGTTAATGTAATTTGCTGATTAAATCAGCTAACATGCCAAACAAGGTCATAATTTATGTGGGTTTATCGAGGGTAACAATCCGAACGATCCCACTACATCAGGACCCTTTCGACGTTGCACAAAAGCCATTACTTTACGTTCAGCTAGCACTAAAAAGGCTACTCCTAGTAGAAGTGGTAGAATTATTCCAAGTATTTCAGCTGGAACAGCTATGTACGTTTTCGATTTTCTATTCACTCATGTTGGTCAAGTCGACCCAATCATGATATTGAAGGATGGGACCTTTCCTCGAAAAACCCTGGATCCCGTGAATAGTTGAAGAGGGTTCACTTAACCAACACACACAGCCTGATATACCATTTTCGGTTGGTGATGTTTCTCATTTTATGCATTAGCCACCAATGCACTATCTTGGAGTAGCAATGTCAGATCCTGCGTTATGTGGTGCAACAGTTTATTATGGGATTTCATATGCTGCAATTTGTATTTTTCATTTGATGGGCTTTTCGGATAGTCTAGAAAGACCAACTTGAGGAAGCATTTTCCATATCGGGTTCGGTGCTGTCACTTACTTGGAGTCATCTTCTGAAGCAGAATGAGCTGCAACTTCAACGGCTTCTCCCTCCTTGTTGTACAGTGTTCATATTAATGTAGTATTTTGTTTCTTCCACCTTCACGTCCGTTTGACATTTGTTGTATAGATCTTCTAAACTCCCCAGCAGTCTTACACTTGATAAAGATCTAAATATGCAATCTTACCCTCGGCAAGATGAGAACATGCAAACTAGTGGTCTCGGGCTCAGAAAGACCCAAAGTTGTTAGGATGCAGTCTTAGGGCCTCATGTAAGCTTTTTAAAAGAGAAATAAGTCAAGAGGGCCTAATATTCAAATAAGCCTTTGAGATTTTAAAAAGACTCCAATCTCTCAGAGAGACTTATGACTCTTAAGCAAGCCTCCGAGCCTCCAAAAACCTCCATGCCATATATAGACAGCCTAACCTTAAACACGCATATGAATCTCAATCAAGTATTCAGGCCTCTTCTTAGTCTCTGTTAGATTTTAACAGATCCAAACATAGTTACAAAGATTATGTTAAAACACAGGTCGATGTTATATGCATAGAAAACAAAAACACATACTTGATTTTTCGTTGTTATTCTACCGGTTAAAGTACTGTGTATTTTCAATCTACTGCCGAGTTATTCTTCTACTCTTCTTGAAAAACTTTTTTTAAGCAAAATGACTGACGCAACGCATACAAAACCACCGTACGTTTTTCAGTAAACGTTGCAATCATATTTTGTCGTCATATAACTACCTTTGGTAGTTATCTCAAGAGTATCAGTACTATTATACCCTTCATGGGTGTAATAATAACTTACACTATTAATAAACAAATGTAGTAATGAAATTGTAGGTCACTTCTATTTTATTTTCAATGATAATAGAATTCTACCATAAATTACATATTTTAAGTAAATCATTTATAAATCAATGATTTAATACCCAAAATTCCTAAGAGATTCTTGTAAAATTACAAATATGTTAATATATTATATCAAAAATAATCAGACGAGGAATCTCATCGAAGTTTACTTACTTGTTCTCCTAGAACAACTGCAGCTTCATCCATGTCGTTGTCCGATCTTCACTTTCATTTTGCCTCTTCCTGGAACGATCGCATGCAAACCTCTCTTCGACATGGCCATCACCGCCATCACCTTCACCTCGATCTTCCCAACCCCAAGGTGACACGCATCTTTAGCTTCTGGTAATCCATTTTGCAAGCAGTCAATTGCTATCGCGATCTCACTGAGCTTGGATCGCTATCTTTCCTTTTCGATGAATTGGGAAAGTGGTTCGAACAGAAGAGAAAGTATTAGGTCATTTTGCCCTAAATGTTTGTGGCTCTCAAATGGGTTTTATCTTGTTTCTATGTATTCGACGCTGTTTTTGTGTCAATGGGCCTAAACTGGGTTTGTTGAACTAGCTTTGTACTTCAACTGTATATCCTCCCTTATTAATGAAATTTTTTAATTTCTCAAAAAAATAATAATTAATATAAGTGTATAATTAAAAATAAAAACAAGATAATAAAACCAAATATATATATTTTTTAGTTTTTATGTTAGAAATCTAAACCAAACAGGTTTTTATTTCTCTAGTTAAAATAACAAAAACGAAAAATAGAAAACAAAAATTAGAAACCACAATAAAAAAATAGAAGTGAAACAAAATAGCCTCTTAACAAATTAGGATATAGATAACAGATCTTATACATAGATGTCTTCTTTTTTTTTTTTCCCCATAAAGTGGTCCTTTTTTCATAGGACTTTTTTAATGTTTTCCTTCCTTTTTCTTCTTTTTTTATGCCTTGTATTTACCCTGAAAAATTTTGTTTGTAGTATTTGCCCTTTAGTAATTTTATTTATTTATTTTGTATTTTTTTTCTTTTTTTCCAATTACATGCTTGTTTTATTTATTTATTTACTTTTGTATTTATTTTGAAATTGAATTTATTTTTATTTTATTTTTAATCTTTAATTTTTTATTTTTATTTATTTATGCAATAATTTGTTTATGTATTTAGTTATATTTTCTTTTCAAATTGTTTTCAATTTTTTTAGTCTATCATCAACAACCTTTCTATTAGTTAAAGGTAAGACTGTGTGCTACCGAACCTCTTGAAACCCCGCATTTTAGCAGAAATTTTTATTGGAGCATTGCTATTATTATTGTTGTTGTTATTATTGTTATTGTTATTGTTCTTATTTATAATTTTAAGACTAAATTGTGAAAATTTTAATATAAATAAATAAGATTTCAAATGAGGAAAACTAACTTTGGATAACAATTATTAATATCAAATGATACTAAATATCACTTGTAAATTTTTTGGTAAAAGACACTAATGTTTTGTATAATTTTATTAATTCTATTAAAATTCTCTATAATTTAAAAAATAAAGTGAGCACTTCTTGTATTTACTTAAAATTATTCCATATTCTCTGCTTTTATTTTTTTTTTGTTAAAAGTATAGCTAAATATTCTCTGTTTTTTTTAGTTAAACAACTTAATGAAACTTAGTTAGTTAATTTAATTAAGTCTGATGTGATATGTATTTAGGGTTTATGTCTTGTGCAGTACATTAACAAAGTTAAAGAAAATATTAAAATCGAGTTAGAATTTAAAATTTTAAATATTTAATTGTAACTTTTTTAAATTTTATTATAATTATAATATTGATTAAATTTTTAAAAATTTTTAATTAACAAAAAAAAAAAAAGATGCTACGGCAAGCATGCGATGCAGAAAAAGTGAAGCAGAACCCAAATTATACTGAAAAAGGCTCAGAAGCCCAAACACGAACAGAGAGCTGAAAGCGAATTGATCTCCATTCTTCAGGGTCAGCCATCGCGTTCTTGAACGACAAGTGGTAGTGGGTGTATTGCGAAACTGGAGAGCTCTCTGGTTTTTGCAGATTTTGAGCTGCACGGTTTCAAATTTCATAGGATAGGGAGCAAAAAGCAAGACAAAAGGAATGAGCTTTAAACAATGCCAAGTGTGCAATGAGGCGCAATCCAAGTACAAGTGCCCTTCTTGTGTTATTCCCTAGTAAGTTCTGAAACTATAAACCATAACCTTTTTTGTTCTTGGAATTTGTTGTTCCCTATTTTCCCTCTCACTTATTTTATTATCTCATTTTCTTGCTTATTTTTTTGCAGTTGTTCGTTGGTTTGCTTCAAGAAGCACAAAGGTCATTTCTTCGTTCTTTATTTTCCGTTATCCTTTTCGATTTTATAGCAAATATATCTTTGCTTAGTGTTTTCAAGAATAGATTGTGATTGATGATCATTACTAGAATTACAATGCTAATAATGAAATTCTGATGAAGAGGGTAGTGATCCAGAAAAGAGGTGTCGGTTGGCGGGAGAAATATGCGAAGTAGACTCTTGGGTTGGGGTTGTTTTTCTGATAGAGTGAGATTATAGCTGAGTAGGCATGGAGATTTTCTGTTTGGTTTTTCAGTTGGCATGAAGTGAGCATATTTCTAGTTGTACATTTCTGTGGCTATTATTCAATAATGTCAGATGGTTTTGGCGCAACTTGTTAAAGTTCCAGTTTTCAGGGCTGAAGGCTTTGACTGTAATCAAGATAATATTCTGTAGGAATAAAGTTATGTCCTTTGGGATTAAATTTTGATTCTTATCGACATATCCAGAGCCCACTTGTAAACACGGTATAGAATGTGGTACAGAAGGCTTAAAATGTTTCAGGTCCACGAATTAGAAGAAATATAACAACTTCTCCATCGGTAAACGAATATTTCAAATATATGTTACAAACTAAGTTTGTCTCACATTATTTATCTTAACATCCTACACAATCCCCATTTTACAAGATATTATCAAGTCTCACCTCGGTGCCAAGGCATTTTTTATATAGGTAATGCCACATAATTAAAGATGTGCTGCAGTATAAGAATATGGACTAATTTGTGCTCCGCTGAATCATGCAGAAATCCCCTGTTCCAAGGCAGTAAGTGCTGGGGAAAAGCCAAGTAAGAATCCAATAATTAAGTACAGGTTCCCTATTTGCGAAATTACTGCTTATGCTTATCATTCTTGAGTTGCTCTTTGTGAGTTCTAGTCATAATCTTAAATTGATCAAATGGTGAATATAATGAGGCATTGTTGATCTCTTTTGACTGCATCTGTATGCTTTCTTCTTGTACCTCCTCGTACAAGAAAGGGCTTACATTTAGTTTTCAATTTCAGAAAGTTATGGTGAGTTTTAGGTGCAAGGACTTCACTTGTTGAAATGAAATTCTAGAATGTGGTCTCTTCTATTCAAAATTTATTATTCAATTAAAATATATCTTTCCTGGGAAATTTCGTGACTGGATCATTTGCCACCAAATTTTTTAGCTGTTGATCCAAAACCGTCTGTGGCAAGGCCAGTAACTGTTGACAAACCAAATGAGGTGCTACAACAACTGGAGCTTGAGTCCATAGGTAAGCCTTCGTGCTTAGGGTGAAGCTATATCTACTGGTTATTTACAGCAAGTTGGGGAATGCTGTAGCTTATATCTATTTGCAAGATGCTAACAGACTCATAATACTGGGGTTTCAGATCTGGAATTTGGTATTTATTATTTCTTTGCAATTTTATCTACCTTGAACCAAAAATATAGATATTTATACATAGGCATGAGGGTGGAAAGGATGATTCATTAAAATTGACATGAGAGTTCAACTTCATTGCAGTCTTCAGGTCATATTGGATATTTCAATAGGTTGACCTCTTCCTTTTTAAAAAGGTGTCCCTGGAAAGCAAAATCACATTCTACAGTGTACTCCAAGGAAATATATAGGATCGAGAGAAAGGATTCAATTCCTTCTTCCCTGCGTTTTATAGTTTCAGCTATGAACGAAAAGGAACAATTAAAAGAAGGAAAACTCAAAATTCCTTGGGAGGTGGTTTATACTTTTTCAAGTGGATCTTTGTCTCAAAAGAGATCCAAACGATGAAAATATTGAAAAGGTGAAAGTTCATCAGAGAAGATACTTATTTTCCAAGAGAATGGAAGATTGGAAGATTAGGGGCTATGATTTTTGTTAAAGTCTGATCATTTCTTTCAATTCTGGCTTCCTCCTGCTTTCTACATGCAAATGCACTGCTAAGTGTTAAAAATACAGGAGCACTTGTACATGATTTATGGAACAATGTATCCTTTTTGGCCAGAAAAACAACTTTGTTGATGTATCTATGAATTTGCTTAGGACGGTTAAGTTGCAATCTGCCCTGAAGTGGATGCTTAACTGCAGCAATTAGTGTTTGTGAACTTTCAAACATTTTATAGGAGGCTTTAGTTGAAAGTTTAACTAAAATACAAAGGGAGCTACTATGATTAGTCTTTCTTTTAGTGCATCTCTTTTCACGCCAATTGTATTTGTAAACAATTTTCTTCTGTTTGGATGTGTGTTCTATTTAAGTTTTTAATAAATTGTCAAAATTAAGATCTGTTGGGAAATATTCAGCTGAATATTTCCTAAGATATTATTGACTCCTAAAAGTCAATAATATCAGATCAGATATCA
>JANITX010000010.1:24495815-24509895 GCA_027564395.1 Erythroxylum ulei | reverse complement strand
GTCCATATCTTCCATAAGCATTAAACGTGGCTGCTGTTTTCTTCTGCGAGTGTACACCTGTAAGGGGCCCGTAACAAACATTTAAAGCCTTTCTTGTAAACCTCAATACCACAACCATTCCTACAACCTTATCTGAAGCATTGTCTAATGAAAAATGGAAACAAGCCATGGATATGAAGATGGAGGCACTAAGAAAGAATAAAACCTGGAGTTTGGTGAAATTGCCAGCTGGAAAAAGGCCGGTGGGATACAAATGGATGTATACGATAAAATATAGGGATGATGGGTCGATTGAAAGGTACAAGGCAAGATTAGTAGCCAAAGGATACACTCAGATTTATGGGATTGATTATCTAGAGACATTTGCTCCTGTAGCTAAGATGAATACAGTTAGAGTAATTTTATCTCTAGCAGCAAAACGTGGCTGGGAACTACAACAATTTGATGTAAAGAATGCATTTCTGCATGGGGAGTTAATAGAGGAGATTGACATGAAGGTCCCACCGGGCTATGAAGCAAAAGTGGCCACCAATACTGTATGTAAGCTGAATAAAGCTTTGTATGGATTGAAACAGTCCCCATGGGCCTGGTTTGGCAGATTTGCAAGAGTCATGTTATCTATAGGATGTAAGCAAAGTCAAGGAGATCACACCTTGTTCATTAAGCATTCAGCCACAGGGAAAGTAACATTATTACTAGTCTATGTGGATGACATCATACTCACAGGAGATGATGAGATAGAGCAGTAGATCTTGAGTAATTGTTTAGCTAAGGAGTTTGAGATTAAGACTATGGGAAGGTTAAGGTATTTTCTTGGAATTGAAGTAGCACACTCCAGGAGAGGAATTTTTATATCCCAACAGAAATATGTTACTGATTTACTTAAGGAGACAGGGAAGGCTGCATGCAAACCCGCAACTACACCCATGGAGCCAAACCTTAAGCTGGGAAAAGCAAAGGAAGATGTTCCAGTAAATAAGGAAATATATCAACGACTTGTAGGATGACTAATTTACTTGGCTCATACCAGACCTAATATAACTTTCCTTCTTAAGAGACATATATAAGAGGGGCATAGCCATATAGAACTTAGAACGGAGTTGAGTTGATGGTTGTGTGATAACAGGTATTATACCACCATTCAACCAAGGAGATATAATTTGGTACTTGCTGAGAGCGTCTCCATAGAAGCATCAAAGATACGCTACCAAGATCTTGTTAATAGCTTCAATTTTTCCGTTTGATGGGGAAGGGGTTGGAGGGATAGGAAGTAGATAATTTCAAACTAATACCATATAATTTAAACACAATTATAAAGAGCAAATCCTGTTACTTATAATAACTTTTGACATCCCATGAAGTTTAAAAATGTGATTTATAAACACTTCTATTATCTCAGCAATAATCTTTCAATTAAATCCATGCTAATTTCTATCCAACAATCCTCTAGTATTGGTATGGATTAAAGCAACCTTGGGTATGCTACATCATCATACTTGTTCCTTTAACATATCAAACACTTTTTGATATAATTTCTCACATAACTAGCCAAGTTTGTCCAGTAAAACATGGTTTGCACCCTCTTTATGCCCACCTTAAGGACCGTAACGAGCCATGGATATTAGCTTTTACCTCAAATGATTATCACTGCTCACTACTTGCCTGCCCTTCCACCTAAGTAATCTATCCCTCCATTCATAAACCCCTAAATAGATTTCTTTGGCTTCAGGTTTCTTAACAAGGTCCTGGACTATTACATCCCTCTCCCATCCTTGTTTAGTTTCTTCAATCAAGTTAGTGTGAGCTTGAGCCACTACTAGTTTGACAACTTGTGTTGGTCATTCGAGATTAGGCATTAGCTACCTTATTCTCCTCTCCACTCCTATGCACCAGTTCAAGATCGTATCCCACCAATTTAGGCAACCATGATTGCTAGAAAACGTCACAATTCTTTGTTCTAGTAGGTATTTGAGGCTCCAAAGGTATGCTTGTATCTGATATGTTCTCCCATTAAGTTAATGCTACCATTGTTTGATGGCCTTAATGATTGCCAAAAACTCTTTTTCGAATGTAGAGAGTCCCATATGCTTTTTAGCTAATATCCTACTTAGGAATGCAATTGGATGTTTATTTATTGAAGTATTGCCAATATCTGCATCCCACTTACATCTACCTCTGTTGTGGAGGGTTGTGAAAAATCCGATGGTGCTAACATTGGTGCTAAGATGAAAGCTTTCTTGAGTTGCTCAAAAGCTCTTTGTTGGTTTTCACCATTCCCATATTCTGGCATATTGTTTCTTTAGCAGCTCTATCAAGGGCTTAGTTAAAATACCATAATGTTTGATGAATCTCCTATAGTAACCTATCAATCCCAAGATTTTTCTTAATTATTTAAGTGACAAAGGTATAGGCCAATGTTGCATAGTTGTTATCTTCTTCATGTCAACAAATAGACCACAAGTTGAAATTGAATGGCCCATGTAATCTATTTGGCATGCCCCAAAGATACACTTGCTTTGTTTTATGAATAGTTAGTGATTATGGAGTGTTTGCATCTTTGCATGATCTCTTGGAGCACCTCTCCAAGTGTTATTGAAAAGAATTGTTGTACACAAAAATATCATCGAAGAAGACCAAGATGAACTTTCAGAGATAAGGTGTTGGGAAATATTCAGCTGAATATTTCCTAAGATATTATTGACTCCTAAAAGTCAATAATATCATATCAGATTTCATATATCAGATCTGATATTGTGTACAAATTTTAGGAGATTATGTATAGATATTAGAAGATTATGTATAGATATTAGTTTCCTAAATTAGCTAGCTCTATTTCTATATATACATGTAATTGTGTACAGATGAAAAGAGAAAAAAGGAATACAACTGTTCAGTATTTCCACAAGATCCCTGTTTTAAGAAATTGCTCTGAAGTTTAGTAAGGTGTTTGTAACATTTTGAAACCATGCTCTCATATGCAAGATTGCTATTTTATGCTAGCTTCTTCCACTGAAATTCGCAATGCTTTGAAGAATGAAAGGCTTCAGAAACTTATAATCGGTATTGATTACTCTCGGGATCCTGAAACTGTAAGTATTCTTAATTTGTACTATGTTAGGGCAAGATATATATGCTGAAGTAGTTTGTTTGCTTTGGCTAGGAACTAGATAAAGCTATGGAACTGGAGGAATTTCGCATCTTTACTGATAAGGTATCATCTGTAGCAATAGAAGTTGACCACAATGATCATAGCTATATACCAAATGACTTTGATTTATCTTGTCCTATATGGTATCAAGCAGTTCTTCGTCTTCTCAGATTTTATCAGCCTTGGGTCCACAGCTGGAATCAATGGAAAAGGAAAACTCCTGATATTGGATTAGGCAAGATGCTTCCAGGGCCTCTCTACCATGCATCTGGTCGTGTCTGCGAGCAAGAGAGGAGTTCCAGCTACAATATGGAGCATAATTTTAGGGTTTAATTGGTCATTGCAAACTGGATTATTGGAAGGTAGCGGTAACTTGTATCCAACATCTGTGTGAATTACTTTGAGAAATCCGCATAATCCCAGTGCTGTCACTATTTTGGACGAAGTTTCAGATTTGTTTCATCTTTTTGTCATTCCCGAATGATTTAACTCACAAAACGGGTCATTTTCATTTCATATTCTTATATTTTTGAATATAGACAAAAGGCGTGTTCTAAAACTAAACCTCGTCTCCAAAGGTATTTATGTATATATTTCTGTAAAGGCGCGAGAAGAAAAAAAGCTGATTTTACAAAGACAATTTGGATTTTGTAACATCAAGAGCTCTAATGCTGGTTCCCAACAGATGATGCCTCAGACTCTAATCAAACCTCATGTTTAAATACCGTCAAGATAAGCTATTATATTTGTTTATCTTCCATGGTCTTAGCTTGGCTTGTCCTTGGAAATTTATCTTTGGCTGCAGTAGTTTCAAAAAGACTCCTCTTAAGATGCTATTCTAAGTTTGAAGTTAATTGCAAGACAAATTGTCCGGTCAAATCTGTAAAGCTTGAGTACCAAGTAAGAATCCTGAGGAACTAGTAGTTTGGTTTGATCTTCTTACATCTAGTACAAATGCAAAACAGAAGAACAACCGATGTGGGAGGCCATAATATGTATATATAGGCCACATAACTCTTAATTCTCTAGGAAGGAGGTTACTGTGATGAAATCACTTTAACCATACCTTAACATGATGTTAAATGAAGAAAATAAATAGAGGAAGGAAAAACACAATATATGGTGGGTGTGATAATTACATGTTATCAACGTGTTAGAGAGTTACAAAAGCTCCTTGCTCCACAAAACTTCAACATGCAAGGGTCTCTACATACAAAGATCCGCCCAAAATTTTAACCTGCGGAGCAGACGAAGTATTATTAATCAGGATACGCAATTATTGTAGAGACAGTTCAGAAGCAAATCTCCGGACAGAAAAAATTTGCGTCAACATTCTAAGAGAGGCCTGCACACACCTTGAAGCAATCACAGAAACAATTTTGGAGTAACATTTGCTTAAGAAGTGAGTGGGAAGTTTACATTCTTTCTATCCCACAACGTCTATGCAACATACTAGTCTGTGACAAAGTCGATTGGCAGTGCAACTTCCCTGGGGATCTGTAGCAGGACTATCCCATTTTTCAATTGCAGTTTCCTAATCCCAAAATAAGTGCACATACTTGAATGTAAAGGTTTGAATAAGAAGAGAAGCTTGTATTGCAGCATCATTTCGTCTTTTCCATTTGCTACTCCTATTTCAAAATTTGAGAATAAAATCCGGTGGTGAAGAACCCTCCAGAGCATACTTTTCCTACGCATCAAATTACTGTCATGCCGTAAGTTGAAAGAATATCCGACGCCTTCCATTTCTTAATCCTCTCACTGATCATCCCCCATCCACTAAACCATCAAAATCATTTTAATTACCTAAGCCAAATACAGGACTTTCTGTGTCACCAGCTGGAATGTTTTTATTTCATTTATCCAACTATCTTCATAATTTCTGTGCCCAAACTCCATACATTATCAGGGAGTCAATCAGAGAAGGACAGCCTACCTGACTGATTATTGTCCATATTCTCAGTTCCTTGACTGGGAGTTGGTTTGCCGGCGTCTGGCTGGGTCACTGCTTGGTTCTGCAAATACATGCAGTCGACATAAATTGACGAAACTTCTAAAAAGGAAATGATGAAGCTTCCAAAAATGAAATTATGTGTGGCTTCCAATAAGTTGAGAATGATTAAGTAATAAATTGCAAGTCACAAATGATTGAATGGGTTGTGGATTGACTTGAGCAATTCCAGCACAGGGACATCAATATGAAAACTGACAAGTCTTAGTGAATGAGTGGTAGGGAAAGTTTCTTTCAAAAGTGATAGCTCTAGCACAAACCTGAGGAACTTGCAACTGCATTGGGTGGAGACCAAAGTATTGCTGATAAGGATCAGCGAAGTTGGACATTCGTGGCTGGTTTTCAATTTGGCCAGAGAGCGAGCTTAGCATGGGATCCGGCTGGTTGGCTGTTTGTGTTCTGGCTAGATCATGAGGAACATGTGGCATATGAAAGGTTGGTATTGGGAACCTTGGACCCATATGTGCTGCTGTAGATGGATTTGGTAACGGCGTACCAGCTAAAACATTTGGAAACGACATCATTGGCCGGTTTACACCAAGTTCCATGCCTATCCCCATTCCCATTCCCATTCCCATTCCCATGCCCATTGGTGGCGTATATTGCTGAACACCGGGAAACATCATTGGGACCATGCTGCAACCCATGGACATCATCTGCAATAATCAATTACACTAAAGTTTCTTTAGATGACGCACTGGTCAACTAATAAACACAGCAACATCCACAGGCTTGCATAAAAAGAACATTAAAAAATGCCGAAAGATATTCGTAATCAATCTGAAAGGCCATTGTGCATGGAATACAATTATTCTTTCATTATATGTTGCATCAATGTCAGAACGATTATCACAACCGATCTACGGAGCACCTATGCCCAGAAACTAAAAGCTTTGGGGAAGTGTGAGAATATGTTTGTGCTGGTTCCCTGACGTTTATGCATGATAATCGCCTAAATTTCCACTTCACCAAGTTTATTAATTCCTTTAAAAATTTTGCGTTTCATTGAAGTATTACATCAATAACAAACAGATTGCAGTGAGAAGGATGAAGATGCTCAGATATTTCGAGTCAGAAGCCTCTAGCACACAAACAGAAGACATCAAGCTAACTGTAAAAACCCAACTCGCATGTCCCACGTATGAGTCAAGAGAGCCCCTACCTCATCCTATGCGTGAGAGAGTAGATGTTGAACAGAAAATCAACCAGTTCAATTAATAATGTTAATGCAAAACCACTAAACTGTAAAACCTTGCTGATTCATATTGAATTAGACAGACTTCAACCCAAGTAGGCACAATACCTCATGTTGCAAGTTTATGCAGTCAAGTAATAGATATTGACTTGCATTCAGTATAGTGAAATTCCCTTTTATTCAGTTCAGTGAGTTGCCTTGCAGAAAGAATTTCATGAGATATTTGAGTAACAAAGATATTTTGTGATGCATTACGTGAATGGAGATATATAGGGCATTCCTGACATGCAGCCTAAACTCATCAGCTATAAGACCTTTCGAATTTAACACGTCTAGCTAGTATGAAGACTAGGACTTGGTTTCCACATAAAAATGAGTTTTAAGTAAGTCAACCCTCTGTTGTTGTCGAACTTGCTTCCAGCAAATTTCAATTTAAAAGCAGCAAGTATCTAGAGAATTACAAAATTGAGAATATAAAAATAAAGTACCTGAACTTGCATCTGAAGTGATTTCAGGTACTCAATTGCCTCGTCCAACATAGAAGCCTTGTCTGTCTGAAATTGAAAGAAAAAGTTCATATGAGGCAAAACAAAGGCACCCAATGCTTACGGGAATCAGGAAAGAAGAGTTTGAAGATAACCTTGTTGCAACGAGGTATAAGTTCTTGCAAAGCTCTCATCTTTTCATTTATTCGATCCCGGCGTCTCTGCAATAACGAAATACCACACCGTATATGAATAACATCTAGACTGAAGCCAACACTTAACCATGAAAATCACTTTTAACTGTGAAAATGTAGGAACCCTTTCGGAGAGGTTGTGAACTTCTGCAGCACGAGACCTCTTGGAAGATTTTGATCCACGAGCTTGTTTCTTAACATCAGCAGATTCAGACTCAGCATCCTAATAAGGAGAAAACAAAACAAAACGTAATTAGACGTCAGAACATGATGAATGACAATGTAGATGAGAAGACAGAATTTGATAACACGAACGTCCACCACCAGCAGCAGAACAAGAAAGAACGGCCGAGTGGCATGAAATCTAATGAGAAAGATTTATAAAAGGATGAAATGAAATAAGATAAAATACGATAGTTTATGTTATATCTCACCACTTTTTTTAAGAAAAAATGAAAATTTTCTTTTAAATAGTAAAAATAATTTCGAAAATCTTAAGATAAGATATAAAATAATAAACCATTTAAATAATATTATATTATAAATTTTTATTTTCTTTCTAAATAATAATTTTTTAATATTATTTTATTATATTATAAACTATTTCATTTCATTATATTTTATTTTCGTTCCATTCTATTAAAAATATTAATTCCAACCGAATGTAGTGAAAAGCTATCTCTCACTCGTAATTTCACCATCTCCTCCCCGAACAGAACCTTCCTATACACATAAGAAGAAAAAGATAGCAGCAGCACTACTAGAAACTGCAAGAAACTGACTTTGTATGCTATCTTAAAAAACCAGCATCTGCAGTAGGACAACTATATTAAAACTAACGACCAGTTCACCATATATCTTAGCCTCTTTAGATCAGACAATAGGGAGAAGACAATCACACGTCTCATGGGACTACGGAAGAGAGGTGAAAAAGAGTCCAAAAACACACTTTACGACCTACTATATACTCCAGAATGAAATTAGTTTCGCCAGGCAGCAAATGGAAGGCTATTACAGTGAGCATCAACATAATAATAAGGTGAAAGAAAAAACAGTAAAGTGAAGAATTATTCATGGTCATGGGGATGACGGGTAGAAAAAGAATGTCAAGGAGGCATATGAAAATCCAGGAAGCAAGTAGACAGACGGGTTATGGCGCGATGCGAGGAAACAAGTCCCGTGACGCGTCAATCAGTAAATAGTAACCCAAGCAACATACAATCTTTAATGATAACTTCTTTGGAACCCAGCAGATCCATCCATGGAAGAAATCCCGTGTACGGTCACATGAAACTAACGGTAGCCCTTTGACCACCCACACTCATTTCCCTTATTCTTAGAAATATAAACAAAGATAACCACCGTACGTACGTTAGCCCAGAACAGTGGAATATAAATTTTATTACACATATGTTTCTTTTTTAAACAAAGCTTAATTAAAAGTATTAATTAAATTAACATGCCTGCTTAACTTAAAAGACACCCATGAGACCCATAACTCACCTCACTGTGATACTCCGTATACTCTTCCTTTCCCTTCCGTTTCCGATCCTCCGCCGGCGCTTTCACCGACGGAGGCGGCTCTGCGCTGATGTTGGAACAACCAGAAGATGACGTCACCGTTATCTCGCACGTCGTCGTAATCTCCGTATTGCCTCCGGCAGATGTGACAGCCAACGGAGCTATGCTCGACGCCCCAGCGGTACTCCTCGCAACGCCGATCTCCGACGTTCTGGAGATGGAGGCCTCAACGGGAGTGTCGTTGGAGTCCACGACCGTCGATTCCCTGACGACGGCGGTTTGGAAATTGGATGTTCCAGAACCGGAAACCGCGTCTCTCGCTCTGTGCTTGGAGAAGTGCGCGAAATTCTGCACCGCCTCCGGCCTCCTACTCGGAGGAATCGACGGTCGCGACGTCGGAGAAGACACCGTATTCTGAACCGTACGGATTGGGTGGGTGGCGGTGGTGGTGGAGGATGTAACGCAAGCAGCGGAAGGATAGAGGAGATCGGCGCAGAAATCCTGATCGAAGTTAGTGTCGTGGTTGAGAGGATAATGAAGCCAAGAGAGCATCTGGCCATCCTGCATGAAAAGCTGATGTTGTTCTTGGATCTCTCTGGGCGATGAGATGTCAAATTTTTTGAGGGATGTTCGTGTTTGTGGCTGCATCACTACGGGGCCATTTTGCCAAAGTAACTCCATGACATCTTGGTCAGGCCTGTGAAATGAAAGAGGTTTATTTGTGTATATGCATGCTAAGTGGAGAGTAAGGAAGAGAGAATTGAATTACATACGTGAAAGATTTTGTAGGGCGGGTTGCGGGAACTGGATGATGATGATCATCGTCGTCATCCATTGGGAAATCGGGGACATAGCTATTCATTCTATTCTCAAGAATAAGAACCCAACTTGGTGACTCGGCGTAAATTAGCAACTAGGCAGTAAGTCAGTCGGTGGGGGATGAAGCAAGAAGAAGAAGAGGATACTTGTAACGTTTGGCTTTGGCGGCCTTACTTCAACTGAAACCAACACTTGTAGTTCTGATCTGATCTGATCTGTTAGTTTACAAACTCCAGGTTTTAGGTAGAATAAGTAGTGTTGGCAAAGACAATTACAGAGCAAAGATAAGGGTCTCATGTACAGTCACTCGCCGAATAATGCTAACGCGAAGCGTAAAGACGAAATCAAAATTTGACTATATGCACCGGCCATGTACATCTCTTCCTGTTTGTATTCTGTTTAAGCATTCCCATTAAAATTATGAAACTATATTTTTCACTCAAAACATCAATTTTAGTTATCACAAACAATATATATATATATACTGCTTCTGTGGGCCGCCGAACCATTATGTTCAAAGTGCCGATATGATATGATATCCGCCAATTATACGTATACAATAAATTGTTACAAATTAACAAACTAAAACTTAAACCATTCAAGAGCAACAGGGATTTGTTAATTTTTGCCCAATTTTAATCGGTCTAATTATGTTTCATCTTAAAACGAACTATTGCACATATATCGTCAGTTTTTAGATATTAGACAGACAGGGTTGGACTCACTTAATACAACTAAATGTATATCAACTAAATTTTAAATGAAGATTTACTTTTTCATAATTGAACCACAATATATAGTTTCTTCTGCACTGATTCTTTAACCAAAGATTAATTTACACCTTTTATGTTTTAATAAAGAATATGCATGTTGTAGATTTTTTAATAAAGACCAAATGATTGGAACTTAACCCACAATTATTATGTTGCTGGACAGGGAAGGGATCTACTTAAATATGGATTAACGGAATCAATCCCCTCACTTTTTCAAAGGAAGGCATGTAAAACATAAACTAACGGAATCAATCTACTGATTTATTTTCTTTTTTTAACCCAACTAATTTTTCAGTTCAATGAATCTAATACTTTTTATTATTATTAAAAATCCACTAATTTATTAATTAACTACTTGTCTGATTTTTATATCCTAGAATAAGCTATTTAATTTTATTTAAACAATATAAAAAGAGTAAAACTTAGTTTCACTTTCATATTTATAGGCTGGCATATTAATAATTAGTTTAGTCTATATAAATACCAAAACTTGCCTTGGGCAAAGTTTAAAGAAATGTTTGTGAAAGAATATCTTTTTCCTGATCGATTTGCTTGCCTTTCGATCATCTACGTCTTAACGCTAGTGATTGTATGTATAAGCTCCAAATGGGTGTTTTTTAAAACCTTGGCTTCCCATTAGGTATAAATAATGACTCAACATAATATAGTATATCTTATTTCTCTTTTGCCTTTCCGAGGTGAAACAACAGTTTGTACACGGTTAGAGGATTAAACGAGGAGTCCAGATCCTCTATCCAATTTTTATGATGTTTTATTGTATTCATTGAATCTCAGTCATTTATTTATGCGGGCTCTACGTTTATTTATGTAGAGCTCACGCAGGACCTACATAAATAAATGACTGAGATTTATTAGACACAATAAGACACTATAAAATTAGAGAGAAGATCTTGTTCTTTAAATGAGAAGTCTGCGTATCATGCAATTAATGATTGTTCCACAAGGGCATTCCCAAACGAGTCAAAGTTTGATAATTGCCTCAACTGGAGCTTTCAGTCCATATTTATGATTTTTAATGAATTAATGTTAGAGTTTCGATTAAAGTAAATGAAATGTTTAATGCATAATCTATTTGTAAAAGGCATCAAATCAAATGACACAACCCCATTATAAAAAAGTTTTTGATAAGGTTAGATTGAACTTGGAACACATCTTTCTTAGTGCGGATACAGAATTCTTCTTGTCCCATGCATTGTCTCGTCAAACGCTTTCTTTTTCGCTCCGTCAAAGTAATAATCAAATACTCAATCATAGTAACATTGAACGCGTCATTGAAGAACAAAATAGTGAAGATGAGGAAACGAATTTTATTGTACTTATAGACTCCTCTGATGATGATGACTTTGACTCACCTGAAGATTTAGTGTATGAAGATGCTGATGATGATAATCTATACATGCTACAACAACCACGTTTTAAGGTACATCCAAAGTCTATCACTATTCTTAACCCTTATGTCCATATCCAATTGTTACAATAAGATAAATGTGATAAGCCGATTAAGGCTATTGGATATATGGATACTGGATTTTGTTATAATGTCATAAAGCCCAACATCTTTGTAACATCCCATGACTTGTGGGAGGGTTAGAATGATTAATGTGAGTGATTAATGAAGGTTAGAGATACATTTCCATGTTCATGCATAATATACTATACACTTATACATAGTAGTTGTGCATGAAAATAATTGTATATGTTTCGGGCATAATTTGATTGAGTTGTGATCTTTGGGAGTTTCGAGAAATTTAATTTTGTTTATACTGGATATTCTATTGGTTGGTAAGAATATGGTATTTGTGAATTTTTGTGAATTTAGGAATAAATTTTGAAAATTATAGAAAACAGGAAAAAGAAATCAAAAGAAACTTTGAAGATAATTGGATTGCAAAAATGAAAGTTAAGGGAGTTAGGCTAAAAAAAAACTAAGTTAGAGATTAGTCATTAAGAAAGTGACAAGTGTCACTTAGGCTTTTGTACTTTTGCTAGAAGTAGGTCACTATTCTTTGAAAGTTGACAGGTTAAGTCTTGTCTAAGTTCCTTTTTTCTTATCATCTTCTTCAAATTTTCTTTCCATACACAGAGTTTTCTATCAAACACCTTCTAAGAGATTTCTATATTTTTCCTTTCCTGCACCAAACCCCACTTTGCAAATTGTGTCCTCTACCTTAAGAAAAATCAAAAGTTGGTCATTGTACTAAGTGAAGTGCGAAAATTGTGTGGAGTTTAGAGCTTGAATATTTTGGAACTTTCAGCAGGTAAGTAATGAATAAATCCTTTAGAGTTGGAGATTTAGGAAATAAATTTGATAAGTTACTATCATTTGCATGGAAAATGACATTTGTGTGTTTATTCATAAATACTGTGTTGTTGGGGATGAAAAATTTGGTTATAGTGTTAATTTGGTGTTTTGAACGATTACAGGCAATTGGGTGTTGTAAAATATTGAAAGGTTGAAAATCTGGCAAAATGTTCACTAAGCGTGCTTCGGTCTGTTAGTCATAACTTTTTCTCTAGTTATCCAAATGAGATGATTCTTGATTTGTATTAAACTATAGATATATGGATACATTTTTTATGAAGACATCGAAT
The DNA here is from genome assembly GCA_027564395.1 of Erythroxylum ulei. Classification (NCBI taxonomy): domain Eukaryota; kingdom Viridiplantae; phylum Streptophyta; class Magnoliopsida; order Malpighiales; family Erythroxylaceae; genus Erythroxylum; species Erythroxylum ulei. Next base: position 24,497,136 of record JANITX010000010.1, on the reverse strand, counting down.
TTTATTTCTATCTCTAAGAGTCTCAAAATTGCATGAAGTTAAGAATTTGGTGCAGTACATTGGTGTATAAATGGAAAATGCATCTTCAAACTTTAGGGGCAAATTAGGGATTGATATAAATAGATTTTATCAAAGGTTCCTTCTGGAAAGTTATAGATCTTTCTTTTATCTTTCCAACGGTATATAGGATTAAAATTTTGGACATTGGAGTCAAAATTTATGATTCTTATAAGTATGAAAATTTTGGACATCGGAGTCAAAATTTATGATCCTTATAAATGGAGACATTCTAAAGAAGAAATGAGACGGAAGAAAATGAGACGGAAGAGAATGAGAAGGAAGAAATGAGACGGAAGAAAATTAGACGATGGAAATGAGACGATAGAAATGAGAGAATAAAACTAAGACGATAGAACTAAGACGAAAGGAAAGTGAGACGATACTGAACTCAGCCGATAGAATTAGCCTTTAAGATCTTTATGAAAGTTGTAGATCTAAAAGTCCTATTTCTAATAGTCTAATAAAGAAGTCAATCCGACACCTGTAATGAGAGTTATAGCAATTGCGCCAAGGTATGTACAATACAAGTAAAGAGATGAACATGTTGGATTCTTTTGGCCATAACTTCTTCTCTAGACACCCAAATGACTTGATTCTTGAACCATTGAATTCGTAAGACATTGATCTACATCTATAATAAGTATCATAGCTATCTGAAATGAATGGAGAAAGACTGAGTGAAAAGAGTGGGATGGGTACAGTGAGTATTCTCTTAAGTATTATGAACTGGTGTTATTCCACTGAACATACTTCGGTATTTTGATGATTTCTAGAGCTCTACTGATCCATATGAGATGGTTCTTGTTTTGTGGTAAACTAGAGACATGGAGCTACGAATGGGATGAAAAAAGTGCTGGTTAAATACCCAGGATTTATCATGAACATGCATTGTATATAATTTATTTCATACATATGCATTAATGAACAGTTATAATTGTGCATATTGTGATATATGCGTGCGTTGTTTGATATAGAGGAGCAATTGGAACGTCAACCTCCAGATGTTATCGGAACTTCCAGGCATTATCTTCAGGAGCATCTAATGAGTAACCTAGACGGTATCACTTAATTAATTGTTTGCTTTAGAATATGTTTTGAATAATGATATTGATGTGGTTCGATTATGTTGATTCCGGACAATGAAGGTCCGGTGATTCTTATGTGTGAATGAGTTATTAAAGTACTCCTTGTATGTGAACATGACGAAATAAGTGCTTCAAAATGTGAAAATTGTGAATATGCATATGAATGCAAAAATGTG
>JANITX010000010.1:24485529-24495715 GCA_027564395.1 Erythroxylum ulei | reverse complement strand
GAATGGGAATTGCATATGATTATAAATTGAGATATGAATGTGATTGAGATATGGATTCCGGACAGGAGGTCCGATGAGGTTGATTGATTTACAAATTATTGAAGTGTTATAGGTATAGGATTGTGTTTGTTTATGTGTGGATTGGTTTAGTATAAAGAAGTGTGTCTAAAACCCTTTGCAGGTTTTTGGGTTTTATAAAATACAGCCGTTATGCTGCCCAATTTTTGTTAAATAATGATTGAAGAAAGAATAAGAATAAGATTTGTTAAAGATGATATGAAGATATTACATGTTTAATACGAATTATATGAATTGAGTGTTGCTTGAGGATGAATTTTCCAGTAGGGAAATTATTTTTGTTTTGATTTGTATAAGATTGAATAAAGATGAAAGGAATGAATAATATGAGAAAGAAAGAAAGAAAAAACCAGTTTCGGATTGGTTTAGTCTTAGGGTTTTCAACGCGATGTTTTTTCTAAAATATTTGTTATCGGATGTCGGAAATTAGTTTCGGTTCGATTTGAACTGTTTGTTTGCTTTTGACTTGAAGTGATTTGCTTTCATTTTGTAAATCCGATTCTTCAATTTCCCTTATGATTTGGCTTCCGCTTTATGATTTCCGATTCGTTCCTTTGTTCTTCGCTCCGTTTTCGTTTCCGTTTCTCGGTTTATTCAGTTGGGGTCCGGTTCCGAGATCGGGTCCCAACATTTATGGTATCAGAGCAAGGGGGTTGGATTCTGGAAACGAGATCCAACATATACGATATATTTTGGAAAGGGTTGTTACCTAATGGATCTAGGAGTCACATGAGATATAATTGATAAAGTTATTATCCGCCTAATTTAAATCTAGTTGGTTTATTGAGTAAACTCAAGATCAACTATATTTAAATAGGATCCTATCGCACTAGAGAGATTAGAGTAATCATTCTGAATAGTAGTGAGGGCTATTATTTCAAATAAAATGGTGGGAGTAACCAAATGCATGATTAAAGTCCTAATTTTACTTAGAAGTCATGACATATAATTAATTACTTACTTTCTTACGTTTATATTTTGTTCTGACTAGAATTTACTTTGTTTAGTATAGTTGATACTAAGTTAGTGAACTAATTTCTTAGACATAGGATATGTTTGAGAAAAGTTCTCAAAGTTAAATAGTAAATTGTATACCCATTTTGCAATTTTAATATAATCCTTGTTTTGGATTCGGTGAAAAAGTTTTAGAGATGAGTCAAAATTATATATATGACAAAATGTATTGAAATTTTGAGTTGACTAATGTCTCTTAAACTTGGATGACAACATTTAAGATGTATGTCAATACCGCAATAGGAAGATGAAAGAGGTTGCATAGAGTAAAACTGAAAGGTATAATACCTTGTTCGAATTGTTCCACTTAATTTAGCCTACTAAAAGCATAAACATGGACATCAATTAAAGCCACTTGCTATAGTATGATAATAGCTGTCATAAGAAGAAAAATGATTGCATGACTTTTATTGCCTATATGAGACATGATAGAGATCATATGTATTTCTAGTTTATGCTTATAAGTATTTGATACTGAATTTAGATTCAACATTGTTATAATGTTTAAAGCATGATAAGAAATAGATTTTTAAGTAAAAGTAGTTGTTCCATTCTTATACAAATAGTTTGTATGTGTTGGATCAAAGGAGACTTAAGCTTAATATAAGTGGCAAGAATACAAAGTTGGATAACCAAGACTATCCTTTTATGTCATGTTGGTTAAATCATCAAAATGAGAATCATAAAGTTACATACAAGGATATATGTACCCTAATGATTATGAATTGTATGAAACTTGTAAAGTTGAAGAATAACCAAATCAACCTTTGGTGAAAGGATGATGATGGTATTGAATTGTTAAATTTTATACATATGATGTATTAGATGGAGTACCAATTCATAAAAGGATAATAATTATATTTCATTATATTACTAATGACTTTATGTGATATAGTCATATGTATTAAATGAAATAATGATTTAAAAATTTTGAAAAGTTAAAATTGTTTAAATCTAAGTAGAAATTAAGCATTGAGAATGTTGAAGTACTTCGATAAGATCATTATGGTAATTTTTGAATTTTTAGTTATCTAAAAAAAATGAGATTCTCTGGTGAATATCGTTATAACTAAATTCGTAAGAGTATGAATTTATGTAAAGAGGAAAATATGATAATAGATATTGTAAGATGCAATATTATTTCTTCTATAGCAATGCCTAGTACAATGAGTTACGTTCAATAGTTCAAATTGAATCAATTAGCAAGATTTCATATTATATATGTAATGCTAAGTCTTTGAAAGAGTCAAAGTTAAAGATTCAAGGATGTCATGCTTGGTTGAAGCATGTATAATCCATTAATTTTAGAACTAAAATGGGTAATAAAAGGTTAAAAGATATCCAAAAAGTTAGATATAATCTTACAGACCTATTGAATAAATTCTTTGTTTCATTATATACTTATAGGAGAATGGTTCCGAGGATAAGTAGTGGGAGTAAGACAAAATTTGCAAAGTTCAAATCTCATGACAGTACATCCAATTGGAACTAGTGCCTTTAGTGATACATTTGATGTATAGTTGAAAGGCTACAAGACATTATAAGATTCACTTTCATGATGAATTCAAAGAGTTTATTTTGGAGATGATTTTGAATTTATCATCTTTACAAGAAGGTTAGTAGGAGTATGTAGAGACATATTGCTAAAAGAGAGCAACAATTCTAACTTTCAATTGTTGAAAACATAATTGTACAAGAACAACTCTTGTTGAACATGAAAAGGTAACAACTTAATTCTAGGAATTAAATCTATAGAGATAGATTGGATGTTGTTAACCTATTCTAAGCTTACGTACATAGATAATGTACTAAAGATGTTTAGTATTTAAGATATCAGATACTTGTAAAGTATTAAAGATATCCATCACTCCATGTGTGAGCTGATATTTGAGTTCAAGATGATAAGGATATAACTTTAGAAGTAAAACCTAACTAAGGTTTATTTACATAGAATAATATCGTTTAAGATTGGAAAGGTTCCAATGTAGCAATGGTTGCTAATTAAGCCATAATACAAATTTCATTTAGTGGAAATGACTTTTTTGATCAAATAAGTTCTTTAATGAACTTGATATAGTTCCTTAAATTATTAAAGGCAGCAATGTACTATGGAACATTAGAGCCATTGAGCACGCAAAAGTAGCTAAGGTCTCGTCAAAGATCCAAGTATGTATTTAGGCAATTTTTCTTAATTATGATGATAATTAAGATTGGAATTGTAAGATTTAAGCAAGTGCTCACCTAGGAGAATCTTGTAGAATTCTTTCATTAAGCCAATGTCCTAGCAATAGAATAATCGTCATATGGTGATATAGTAAGAGATATTTAATAATTGGCTTAGTGCAAGTGGGAGATTATTGGTTTATGCCCTACAACCAATCGCTTTGGTTGTAGTTTAGTGACAATTATTTAAAGACATTCTTTATTTTGTACATGTTTAGATGTATATGATAAAGTCCATAGGATAATTGTACATTGCAATTGAAATTATAATGAGATTATAATTATGAGATATATATTGCATTTATGAATTATCCTTAAATTGTTCCTAGTCATTGTTCTTTTAAGATTGGATATTAATAGAACGTAAAAAGGCTAGCATACGTTACGTTTTCCTTATGAGGGAAATAGTTGACCTCATAGGCTAAAGTATGGAGGTACTTAAACAAACATGTGGGTGCTTGATAGAGAACAAGTTCACTAAACAGACCCAACATGAGAAATTCATTTGGAACATTACTTGTATGTCTATGGAATTCTCATTGTGATGATTGTGTAAGTGATCCTTTGACTTGAGGTCACCAAATATCTTGTATGGGGATATCTATGTTTTGATACTACTTATGATCTATTTAAACATGGGTCTTTAATCGGTAGTCATTGGATGTAGCATGAACTCTATGGAGGTAGTTGTATGATAAAGATAGGATTTATCACCCTTAAAGTAATTAGGGGGAATATTCTGCCGTTCTCAATTAGTATTGATTAAGGAAATCCTTGGCCAAGGAGGAATGACATTTTGTAAATAATTGAATTGATAGCTAATAACGGAGAACTATTATGATTGGACTCAAAATATAGTAGATATTAATTCCATGCTCTATGTCTAATCAGAATATTGTATAATGAAAGGATTGAATTATACGAAAAAAAATCATGCACAGAAAGGTTAGTCAAAATCACTTTGACATTCTTAAATATTTGGGTGGTCATGACGCATTGCTAGATGTCAATCTTGATTTATGATTATAAATTGTTTAATTAGGGAATTAAGGATAAATTAAAAAGTGTTTTAATTTATTTAACTCTAATTATGAATTAGAATTATAATTTGTAATCATTGCCAACATATTTGAGAACCAAATGGGTCTCACATGTAGAATGAGTTGAACAGAGCAAAGTTAATTTAATCAAGTTAGACTTGATTGTAAAGTTTGAGATTGTAACACCACATTACCCTTGGGAAGGTTAAAATGGTAAATGTGAGTGATTAATGAGAGTTAGAAATGCATTTCCATGTTCATGCATAATAATGTCATACACATACATATGAGTAGTGAAGTTGTTGCACATGAAAAAAAATTGTACATGCATTCATGAATAATTCCGGGTATAATTAGATTGAGTTGTGATTTTTAGGAGTTTTGAGAATTTTGAATTTATTTATATTGGAAATTCTATTGGTTAGTAAGAATATTGTATTTGTGAATTTTGGTGAATTTAGGAATAAATTTTGGAAAGTTATAGAAATAGGAAAAAGAAATCAAAAGAAGATTTGGAGATAGTTGAATTGTAAAGATGAAAGTTAAGGGAGTTAGTTTCAAAAGAAACTAAGTGAGAGCTTAGGTATTAGGAAAGTGACAAGTGTCACTTAGGCTTTTTGTATTTTTGCTAGAAGTAGGTTACTGTTCTCTGAGAGTTGAAAGGTTAATTTATATGTATAAGTACCTTCTTCATCGTCATCTTCTTCAAATTTTCTTCCCATACACAGAGTTTTCCATCAAACACCTTCTAAGATATTTCTATGCTTTTCCTTTCCTACACCAAACCCACTTTGCCATTTTTATTCTCTACCCTAAGAACAACCAGAAGTTGGTCATTGTACTCAGTGAAGTACGGAAATTATGTGGAGTTAGGGCTTGAAGATTTTGGAGTTTTCAGCAGGTAAGTGGTGAATAAATCCTTTAAAGTTGGGGACTTATGAAATAAAATTGATAAATTACTGTCATCTGTATGGAAAATGGCATTTACACAGTTGTTCATAAAACTATGTTCTTGGGGATGAAAATTTTGGTTATACTGTTAATTTAGTGTTTTGAAAGATTATGAGCGATTAGGTGTTGTAAAATATTGAAAGTTGAAAATTTGGAAAATATTCACTGAGTATGTTTCAGTCTATTAGCCACAACGTTTTCTCTAGTTGTCCAAATGAGATGATTATTAATCTGGATTAAATTAGAGATATATGGCTACATTTTGTGTGAAGACATCGAATTTCAATTCTATCTCTAAGAATCTCAAAATTTGTCATGAAGTTGAGAACTGGGTTGAGAGCGGATTGTAAAATTCGTGTTTTGTCTTAGGGAGAAAACCTGGATTAATCTGGATAGATTTTTGGCAAAGTTGCCTTCTTGAGAGTTGTAGATCTTTCTTTTATCTTTCTAACGGTATATACTAAGAAAATTTTGGACATCAGAGTTGGAAGTTATGAGCTTTATAAGTGGAGATGTTCTGGAGAGTGCAAAAGTAAGACGAAGTTCTAAGACAAAGTTGTAAGATGTAGTTTTAAGACAAAGTTCTAAGACAAAGTTTTAAGATGATATAAAAGTAAGACGAAGCAAAATAAGACGATACAAAAGTAAGACGAAGCAAAAGTAAAACGATACAAAAGTAAAACGAAGCAAAGTAAGACGATACCAAAGTAAGACGATTGAGGACAAAGACAGGTTGAATTCTTTTGGTCATAACTTCTTCTCTAGACATCCAAATGACTTGATTCTTGAACCATTGGACTCGTAAGACGTTGTTCTACATCTCCACCAAGAATCATAGACCTTAGAAATGAATAGAGAAAGATTGAGTGAAAAGAGTGGGACGGGTACAGTGAGTGATGAATTGTGATTTCAATGGTTCTAGTGAGGCATAAACCTGAGTATAAATTATACTTAGATGAGTTTTGATATGAGATCGAGTTTGTGATAGAAATTACCCGAGACTATCATGAACATGCATTGTACATAATTCATTTCATACATGTGCATTATCGAATACTTGTTAATGTGCAAATTGTGATATTGTGTATATTATTTGTCATAGAAGAGCAACTGAAACGTTAACCTCCAGACGTTGCTGGATCTTCCAGGCATTAGCTTCAGGAGCAACTTGTGAGTAACCTAGACGGTTTCACTCAATTAATTGTTTGCTTTAGAATATGTTAGGAATAATGATATAGATGCGGTTCGATTGTGTTGATTCCAGACAATGAAGGTTCGGTGATTCTGATGTATGAATGAGTTATTGAAATGATCATTGTATGTGAACATGACGAAATAAGTGCTTTAAAATGTGGAAATTGTGAATATACTATGCTCAGCAATTCTATTGAATGCCAGACTAAGGTCTGAGGATAAATGTGATTCAAATGTGAATGTGCATCCATGTGATTGACTGAGGTTATGTTATATGAAACATTCATTACATGAATGCATGTAAGATAAATGAAGTTATGACCGGAGTCGCCAGGATAAAGAGCTTAAAGCTTAAAATATGACTAGAGCCTCGGGCTCGATTGTGAATGTACCCGGCATCCACTAAAGGATATGGGACATTATATGACACAACTCAGTATCCACTAAGGGATATAAGCCAATAAAAAGACATTCAGTCATAACGACAATAATAAATGAAAGTGAGTCTCACGTGCATTGCAATTATAATTGATATGTGCATTTTGTATGAATGATATGATTGATATGATTGTTCTGAAAGTGAGATGCGATACATTATGATTATGCAATGATGTGAATAATACATTATGTGTAATGACGTGATGCATGAATTGAGTGAACCATCGATGATAGGTACCTCATTGAGTTTGCAAAACTCACCAAAATTGCAACGTTGTCTTTTAAGGACCGAGAGACGAATTTAGCTATTGAAGAGGCTCTACCAGTTGTGTAAATTGTGATTGGCAAGAGAAGTCATGGCTCAAAGGTCGGTCAGCTGGGATTTTTGGACAAATTAGTTAGATTGTACTTATTTTCCTCATTCATGTAGTACTATTGTACTAGGTTTTTGATGATGTACCTATGGAAAATGGTAAAAGACACAATGTAGACTTCGATTCTGTTAAATAAAATGAGGAAAAAGTTGGTTCTAAAATATTGTGATCTTCTTATGATGCTTTTTTAAATAAATTATGACATCATGCCATTTGAAGTGAATGTAGTGATCGAACGTAGCTTGCGCTTATCGTAGGTTATGTACCGAAATAACCTTCGGGCATCCCGGTGTATATCCTGTGGTAAGGGGGCGCTACATTCTTATCCCCTGAAGCATGGATATCTCATAACAAATATTTTACTATTGCTGATGGAAACTCATTCAAAATTGGGCTTAAAACAAAACAAAAAACTTAGGATAAGATATTTTTCTAATTGCGTTATGTGGACTAAAGTTCTTGGCAATCATCTTCCTAGACCAGATATCCTAATTAGCATGGATATCTATTACAAGGCATCTTTGTTACAAATCCGACCCACTTGTATCAAATATCGAGCTAATTTCACTGCTTATGCTGATATACGCAATATGTTCAAACTCATCCAGGTGCTTCCTCAATATAAAATATTGCAAGATTAATTTTTATAGCACAATCTTGAGAACCATACACAATTCTCATATCCTCATCCTCTTCTGAAGAATATACAATTCTTCATTCATTTTCATTTAAAAAAGAATGAGAATATTAATCATAACAAGGACACTTATCATGGGATGAATCCTGATGGGTTGAAGCTAGCATAAGAAAAGTGTATTATACTACTTTAAGAGGGATTAATTGAGCCCGTAAAATAATACTGGACTTGTCAAGCCTTTTATGTGAATGAAAGAGTTAAACAACAGAAAGGGAAAAAGAGATTGGTCATTGATTATAAACCTCTTAATACAAGTTTCGACTAAAAAAGATTAATACTCAAGTCTTATTTCTTAAAGAAGCAAAAATCCTTTCGAAGTTTGAATTGAAGACAGGTTTTGAAAATTGGCAATAAACCCACAATAAAGGTACAAAACAACTTTTTGCATCCCAAATGTTCAATATCAATAAACTGTTATATCATTTGGATTCAAAGTCGCTCCATCACTATTTCAACGGGCTATAACAAAATTTATGAGCCCATCCTACCTAGTGCTTTTGATCTATATTTGATGACATTTTACTATATTCCAAGACCTATGAAGATCATAAAGCACTACTTCAATCTTTTTTTAATCTTATTAATGAATATGGGATAATGCATTTGACCAAAAATAGTCACATTAGATTAACCCAGATAGAATTTTTGGGTATGAGCTTTCATGTCTGATTTTATCGAATGGCTTCCTTACAAGTATTTCATCTCTTGAAAGCTTGATTATTGAATAATGAAGTTATAATCATATAGAAAGATAATTATGCATTGCACTTGTCTTTTTACAAGGATCCTGTGTATATGAAAGTCTTGGACTATAGATCCTATTAGCTACTATGATTATATGAAGATGCTTAGTCAATTATGATAACTAAGAGTCAACCTTGAGAATTGATACCCATTGATGATAGAATGAATTTGTGTCTTGGCTAGAATATTTGAGATCCTAAACTATAGTCATCTTTATATGGTCTTAAATCTCTAATAGAGATTCAAATTCCAAAATCACTTCAATGATATATGGGCTAGAAACTTATGATGCAGTTCTTTTAAGCTTATTAGTAAAAAATTCCACTAGCTTAGGAGTCACAGTGGAAAAAGTCTTTTGCAATTCACGTGATCTAACAATGTCACATACACCCAAATGTATCATCAATCCATTTTAGTCATACTGTATGCACAATGAACTATGATGAAAGACTGGATATTTTATTCTTTCAAAGGAATACTCTATAATTGATACTTGTTAAGTTTTGACCCAATTGAATGCAACATTTGATCAACAGTTGGAGCCATTTCAGGAAGCTTCATAAAGAGAATTTGCATTGCGCGGGATTGGCCAAATCATATTATTTAAATTTTTTGTATTTTAATGAATAATTTTATTATATATGAAAGAATTTAATAATGTTAACGAGTAACAACCAAAGAATACCCCTTCTCTGTTTCTTCTGCGCACAAACATGCGATACTGGTTATTTAGAGTTGCAAAGTCGAACTCAAATCAATCAATTATTTTTAAGGTAATAAATTACGCATGATTTATTTTGTAGTAGAAAGGCAAGTTAAGATATCTTATCGATTCAGCTGCCTCATTAAAAAAAAGGGTATAAAATGAAAAAGAGATAACCTCATTACGTGATCGATGCTTCATGAGACGTGGCCAGGGTTTGGCATGCCGTGTTGGCCGACATCTTCCTTTTTTGTTTTCTTAGAAAATATTAAAACATCATAAGTACACCATACATAAAAACCTACTACTTTGCCTTTTAGTGAATGAGAACCCATTACGATCCCCGTCTGCTCCTCTAAAGCCATTAATTATATTGTATTATCTATGTATACGTAGCTTCGAATCTTTGGCAAATAATTAATCTACGGGATAAAGATGACCGAATTAAGCAAGTGTTGTTAATTCGTTCTAATATAATCAATTGCATGATCTTAGAATCTAATAAATTTTCACAATAACATAAGCGTGCCTTGATCCACTGTATTCCCGATACTTTCCGAGTAGACAATCTTCAATAATCTTTGCAAGATCTTCTTAGATTGTGTTTTTCTCTCTCTTAGCCTTTGTTTCTTTATTTTCCGTATATGTTTGATGGAGAGATACTTGAAAGACTTTATAGGTAGAGAGAGAGAGGTAGTTATCCATTTAAAAATTTAAACAACACCTCTTT
>JANITX010000010.1:24412041-24424903 GCA_027564395.1 Erythroxylum ulei | reverse complement strand
ATTGTGTACTGGTTATTTTGCATAACTGAAAATGTTTATAAATGAGATTGGGCTCCAATTGGCTATTGAAACTCTATTGATTGCATTGAAAAAAATTTATACCGACTTGTGAATGATTGAGTGCCTTAGCATGTCACCTTCGCGGGCACGGACTCGGATATCACCATTGATGTCGGGTTCGGGTCTTGCGAAAGTGGGGTGCTACAGTTTAAGCTCGTAGAAATTTAAATCTAGTGCTAAAAGAGTAGATCTTTATTGATGAAGTCAAAGAAGGATCAGTCAACATTGGTTGGTACCTTGATGGGTCAACGGGTTAGGTTAAGTCAGTTATTGGGTGGGCTTCAAAATGCTTGACTAAACGTACATTCACTTTCGTATTCATTTGAGTCAGCATACATTGACTAAACGTTTGTATCTATACTAGTTAACTCCTACTTAACTCTTGTGTTTGGCTTGGGACATTAATATTCCCGTCCTTGCATTTTTTCACTTTAATAGTGAAATATATTCTAAGATCTTCATCAAAATTTGATTCCTCAAAATTCTTATTATAAAATACCTTCAACTATAAATTCTCAATATGGCTTGCCACCAGAGTACCTTTAATTGTGAAACTTAATTTAAAATTTTTAAAAGTCAAACTTCTTATAGAATACCTTTATCTGCAAATTTATAATGTAGATTGACATTAGTAGGTACATACAATAAAATATTAAATCACCATACTTGGCTTAAAGTATTGATCTTGTACAATTTGTTTAGTATGATTAGCATCTTAATACGTTTCACTATCAAGATTCATAACTTCAATTCTTTCATTAATTGTCTAAATGTTAAAATTAATCTTTTTTAACAGTATTTTTCTCAATATAGAGTAATCATCTTCATTAATGTACATCTACAAAATCTTATATTTGTGCTTCTTTATAAGTTGTGCATGTCAACTATAGGTTCTTTCACAACTTAAGCATTCTTCAAATGTTTAGTGTGGGAACTTGTACATGGAATCTTTGACTACCCCATACCTTAAATCTCTAGCATTATATATGATTGAAGTAAAGTTATAAGGATATAGTTCAAATAAAAATAACTATCCTCCATCATATCTCATTAAAGGTAGCAACTTGAACCTACCTTTATACCATAATAGGTCTCCAAATATATATCTCGTAAAGAATGAATATATTATAAGTTAAATAATAAGAAGACTGGGAAAACTAATGTTAAAAAAGAGAAAGAACAACTATATATGATACTATTCTCATTAAAAACACAAATTTTACAAACAAATTAAACAAAGCTAAGATAACTAAAGGAAGCTAGCACATTCTACTAATAGTGACAAAGTGTATAACAATTATACAAATAGTGATTAAGCAAAATAATGATTAAGCAGTTCGGCAACAAAAAAATCCACAATCCTCCTATTTCAAAAACCTCCAAATTTAGAAATCTCAAATTGCAAAAATCTCCTTATTTAAAAAGAATTCCTTAATTTCAAAAACCCCTAATTTCAAAAGCCTTGAAATTCATAAATTTTTAATTTCACACAGGCACGATTTTATAAACTCCCTTCACAAAACCTCCAATTTCACAAACATTAAATTATAGAAACCCCCAATTTCACAAACCATATTCACTGTAGCATAGACATGCAAGACAAATTTCCTATCTCAAACATGTAGCATATTTGAGTTTCAATACATATACTTTTTTGCTCTTGAAGGCTCCATATCATGTCACGTTTGAAAGAGTTCTACTCTTTAAAAATAAACTTCTCCTGCAACAGCTTTCAATTTCTTAGACGATGGATTTGCACTTCTAACACCTTCTGAATCAACAAGAAATGTTTCACTCTAAGAATATCAAACTATAACATGATTTAGAATTCCAACAAGAAAAATATCAAATTCACAGTAAGTTTGTTTATGTTTAGATCGAGTTATATGTACAATCCATATTTGATTTTTATATGTCTACAAATTCACAGTAAGTTTGTTTAGCAAATTTTTGTCTACAAATTATATAAGTTATAATTTCTTTAAAATTGATTTGATTTTATTGATGATTTGCAACTAATAGATGAATTTCATTCTCCAACATTTTTTTAAGTCCAAGGTTTGAATTTACTATTAGAAAATTATTTAGATTTTGCATTTAATAGATAAATTCAACGTTTGTATGATTGTCCCAATAACCTAATATTTAATGATAAAGACTTAAATTAGTTTCAATTACATTTGTTTCTTTAGATGATTAATGTAGTTATATGTACAATCCTGAAAGATTTCATTATTAAAACAAAATATACTTATAAAAAAGGTTATTGTAATTATTTCACATGTTAAGAAGTAATCGAACTTTAAACTTATAAGATATTTAATTTTTATTATAACAACTAACAGGTAATATAAAAGTTTTAAAAAGAATATGTTTTTTAAAAGTTGACTCAACTTCAAATATATTTTGTTACAGAAATGATTGGCTTAGTCTATAAATATTTTGAATTTTTTCACAATTATCAAATTATATCTATACTTGTTTCCACACATATAAACACTATTTATTTGTATAAATTTAAAAAAATAAAAAAGTATTCATGTTTAGTACATTATGGTGAAACCAATTAGTATTTTATTATAAATTAACATGTGTTAAAAAAATTAATGTTTATATAAAAAAGTTCATTATATATATATATATATATAAAAGATAATGTTATAATAACCATTCTTCACATATATATACCACAGAAAAGTGAATTTGATTTTAGAATAAAGTATATAAAAAGTTCAGAGAAAAACTTAACATCCATGAAATATCTTAACATATTTTTATAATTATTATCCATATTCATGTACTATAAGATTTTTAAGTTTACAAAATTATAATTTTAAAACTTTTATATATTTTTTAATATTGCACACTGTAATTAAATATATTAATAAGATTTAATAAAAACAGAATAATTAGATCTGAAAATTTGACATGATTCCAAGAGCTCAGATCCTCTGTCCAATTTTACTTTGTCTTATTCCGTCTCATAAAATCTCAGCCATTTATTTTGCGAGTCCCATACAGGTCCCATGAGAAACCCACATAAATAAATGGTTGAGATTTATTAGACACAATAAGACTCCATAATATTTGACAAAAGTCTGGACTCTAATTCCAATGACGAAGTATTTGCCCTCAAATCATTGAGAAACCCACATAAATAAATGGTTGAGATTTATTAGACACAATAAGAATCCATAATATTTGACAGAAGTCTGGACTCTGATTCCAATGGCGACCTATTTGCCCTCAAATCATTGTACTGGAAATGCTTCAATATTAATATGTCGAAGCATCATCCACTCTTAACCCGATCCCCTCCTACTGAAGGCTAAGTTGATTGATAAGTCGATGCAGTTCCATAAACAAGAGAGTTTTGACGTCGAGATCTCCGGATAAAGTAAGAAGAGCAGTTGGGGGATGGAGAGGAAAAGAAAAATAATACATCTGCTTGCTTTTCTTGCTTTATGTTCTTCAAAAACGTGAGTTAAGTGCCACATAAGAACAAACTGCTTTTATGTATATCAATAACGAGTTACATAGATCGTTGATTACAATATTTGCAAAATAATACTGCTGCAAACTGCCAAGCACTCTCAAACCAAACAAACACGAGTGGGCTAAGACAAACAAGAAAGAGGGTGAAACCAATGTTCGCTTTAAGATAACCAAAGGAAATTTGAGGGCGATAGAAAGAACCCACTCCCAAAACGCATTCACAAAAGATATACAAGACACACAAGTAATGAATAAGGCCAACCCAAAACTCACAATTGCATCCTAAACAAACCAAATTAATCATGGCTAATGGCTATGCATCAATGGTTGTACCTGTTCTTGCCTGTGATATACGGTTAGCATAGATAGTCACCAATCGCAACTGCGTACTGTTAAGACCCTCCAGGTAAGGCAAAAATGCTTTTCCAAGCATTATATAAATATCCACCAGACAGAAAACAACAGTCTGCACCCAACACAATCGCACAACAAAATATAAGAAAATAAGACCATAAAAGCAGATTTTGAAAATGTTTTCCGAAGAAACCAAAAACAAAATTTTAAAGAGAGAATGCATATCCAAGGATTCAGTGCCTTCAAGAAATATTGCCTGTGCTTGACTGACTTAATATAATATGTCTCACAGTGGGTTGCGGTCATTTTCCCATATGTAGCATAATAAAATGCAATAACCTAATAAATAAATCCCATTACCTTGCGAACATCAGCACTCTGGTTTCCAAAGGCTTCAAAAAGAGCAGGCAAAAATGACGATAACTGGGCCATAAGTTCCTCTTGAGAAAGCCGGCCAACAAGCTGAAAGAAGATCAAATAATTACTAACCTTCATAGAATATCAAATGAAACTACAAATTCACAAGAGCATCTGCTACAATAATCCCTGAACTTCTCTGCCAAGGGGAAATACCTTAGTCAAACAATTTATGCAATTGACAAGAGTTTTTTCATCTTCAGTAACCAAAAGAGGGACAACAACCTGCAGTTTCAGTTATAGACAAAATTAAAAGGTAAAAAAAGGAACCAACACAGATATTTGTTTTTATCAAAAGAGAAAGGAAAACTTTGAGGTACCCCTCTAATATGTGTGTGTGAAAGAGTGAAGATAGAGGAGGAGAGAGAGAGAGAGAGATACACTTAAACATCTGAAGGGATCATATTGAGACAACACAATTGTCAAACAGTGTTCAGCTTCATTTGAAACCTTAATATGGATGGAAAAAATAAGACATTAGAGAATAAGGTAAAATAAAAAAGAGAATGAAAACTAAGATGAGAAAAGGAGAGAGCGATTACTTTTGAAGTTATATCTTTTGTAACATGAAGCAGCTTCTCTATTACAATTTCAACAGAGTCCTCCATGGCATCTTTCTGGAAACATGGCAGGAATAAAAGAAATTTTGAATGATTATTGATAAAGAAGGAAAGCAGTTCACAACCAATAACAAGCAAGACCAATACCTGGTTTTTGAGCATTTCAATTATTAGTGAAAGAGCGAGTTCCCTGATTGATGAATCAGAATCGTCTAAGACTTCAAGTACAGCAGTCAAAATCTGATTGAAGTACTGCAAATTACGGAATTGCCATAAACTAAGTTAGACCCATATAACCTAGAGGGAAAAAAGTTATTGGACAATTGTTCATTCAAGGGCAACAACGATGAAAGAGAGAAGTAGAAAGAAGCTACTGAAAAAACTAATAAATGACAACATATCCTTGGCAATGAAATTGCTAACCGTATATCAGAAAGGAGACAAACCCCAATATGTTGTCAACAGCATATGATGCCTTTTAATTATCATAAATTCAGGATAATAGGAAAAGACGTACAAAAGCCAAAATCTCTTATTACAAAAGAAATTTAGTCAGAATCGTTACGATATGTGCAACTATCGCCTGCACTGATAATGTAAACAATCAAAGCTACATTATTAGCATCACACAATTGTGCACCAAAATCACAAAGGGTCATCATATGACCGGGAACCAGAATCCACAAAACGTACGAACAAAAAGAGTGAAAGGAAAGAGATTCTGATCATACTTTAGACCAAACAGTCTGATCATTAGCCATTGAAGCTTTGATTAGCTGCTGAAGCGCACTGCACTTGGCTCCTGTAGGGCTTTCGGTACTTCCACTGCAAATCTAGAAATAAAAAAGGTGTACATTCATGAATCGCAAACTTGCAGGTGTACATGAAACTGGGTTTCAAATCAATCATTAGCCAAGAAAATCATGAGGTCAAATATCTCACCAGGTGAAGAATTTGAGGAATACTAGGGCCTGTCTCTGTAAAAGGGTTGATCTTTACAGCAGCAGGTTTGTGATCATCAAGGTCCGACACAGAAGCAGTGTCAGGGTAAAGTCCAGGGGTCTTTGCAACCACAATAGCTTCAGATATCACCATCCCATTAGTGGCCAAACGTGGAGTAGACAGGGCATCAAAGTTCATGTTATCATCAACATTTTCCAGAATAGAGCGGGTTCCCATGTTCTGACTTGTAGAATTGGTCATGCAAGCCAAATCCATGGTACCAGTCTCAAAATTCTGATACAAATTCTCGTGAGTCTCAGCAGAAGCTACTGGTTCAATAATTCCTGTAATCAGTGTTGATTCTTGGTTAGAGCTCCACTTCCTGCCCCCATCACTATCAATTGAGCCAGTAGAATACTTTCCAAATAAATGACTTCTCTTTGATACACTCATATATCCTTCCTCTGAAGATGTTCCAACAACATCAGATGGATCATACAATGACTTAGTCCGTTGTCTTTCTTTCTTGTTCTGTAGATAGTTCATCAAGTCCACCTCAATTCGAGGTGTGTATTGTTTAAGAGCTCGTCTTAGAGAATTTTGTTCTTCAACTGACAAACTAAGAATAAAATGAAGAACAGCTCCTGAGTCAAAGTGGGAATAAACTGATAAAATGCATGTAATAGCTGCTTCCTTGAGCTTGGTATTCTTATCATGGGCCAATGGTGTCAACTTAGCTAACCATAGCTTCAAGATGCCCATGTTACCAGCACCTTCGGAATTCATTGCATGCTTATTAAAGGAATTAATAGCAAATTCAATAACAGCTAATTTGGCCTTTGGAGATCGTTGTTCATCCAGTGATCGGAGTAAGGAAGGTAACAGAGTATCAACACCATAGGTTTTACCTACAATCTCCAAAGTAGTAGAGCAAGGTTGCCTAACCAGTTCCTTGGGATCAATTAAACGTGAGAAAACATGCGGCAATATTCTTTCCATGTAACTCTCAAAGGGCTTTCGGCATGATGGAATGATATCTGCAAGGGTTGAAAGAGCTGCTTGTGCAACTTTATGATGAGGGTCATCCAAGTGCTGGAAAAATAACTTCATTACTTTTTCAAAATTTTGTAGAACTTCTTGAATCCCTTTTGTGCCCTGCTGCAGTAAAGATCGAAGATAATTGAAAGCAGCCACCCGAGCATTCCAGTCTGAACTTGGACTGAGACCCTCGCTCAAAGCATCACCGAGAGATGAAGGACCTTCCACATAATTTGACACATCCCCAAGGGAGAGCTGGCTATCATCAAAACTCCTTCTCCTTCCAGCAGACATCCGCCCAGTTACATTTTTTCTTAGAAGTGGTTTTTGGAAATTGGGAACAGAACTATTGTGTGAATCCCTGAAGTTTACATCTTTGTAAGGTGTATCCACATACTGTCTGTAAAAGTTTGCGTTCACAGAACGCCTAGCCTCCCTTATGTCATGGTTTTCTTCAATAAAGCCTCTTTCCTGCAGTCTTTCAGAAGCCCTTTTATCTGAGAACGATGACAATGCTGACACAGATTCAGTTGCTGCACTAGTACGGTAAGATAGTTTAGCAGTTTCTTTGGAAGCTTGAATTTGAGTGATAATATCAGACAAAGCCAAGCCACCATTACGATTACCACCTTTGCTGATGTTGGAATCTGTTGATTCAGCCATCGAAGAGTTTAAAAGGTGACTGGACGCTGGAACAGCTGCAGGAAATGGTGGATCACGAGAAGATGGAGGTTCAACTCCTGTGCTAGGAGCAATAAAAAAAATTTAGCCGCTCAGAAATGATACGAGATTTAGTTTACCAGTCATTTAACACTCAACTTAAAAACAGAATCAGATTCATGTCCTACTAATACAGCACTTTAATGGAATAGTCATTCAGTACCGAGATCCAAGCTAGATGACCGAAGACTTGAAGGATTTTGTTTGTCAGATACTTCCAAGCCTCTAAGCATGCTTTCAATTGCCGTAACTTTCTGTTTGCTAGAATGCAACACACTTTCCAGACTACGCTCACTTCCTTTACCAAGAGATTTTGCCTGTGACAACAGGAGGCCTGAAGAAAGTGAATTCCCAGACGACAAGCTTGAAGTTCTATCCATTGCAATTATGGCAGAAGTTCCATATCCGTGAAAGTTTGCGGGGGCAGACGCCTGCGAGGCAAATGACATCTGAGAACTTCTATCCCGCAGAGAAGGAGATGCATGTCGCCTATGCAAACCCCCATCCTCTTCATTAATAAGCTGCATAAAAGAACGTTACACTGTAAGAAAAGCTGAAATGAAAGCCATCAAGATATAGTCATAGGAAAAATATAAGTTGTACCCGTTGAATAACAGGATCAAAGGATGAAAATAAGCGACGTGATCGTTCTGGCCAAGTTTTTGCAAACATTCTATAGCACATTCTTGCAGTTGACCGTACCTGTCAGATTACGTAGATTATAGACATCTTTGTGACTTCAAAGCACGTATGACTGAATTATCAGAATTAAGCATCTCTATTACTGTTCTCAGTCAACTCAGTGAACCATTAGGTCTATTGTTTTCACATAAAACTTAGTTAACCTCATATCATGAGAATTCCATTGTGGAGCCATGAAAGAGCAATTCACACAGCTGAGCAAGGGTCTCAGGGAAACCTTCTACACAAATATCAAAGAGTTGCAACATCCTTAATTTAAATACCTCACTCATTGCATCTGCAACACAGCACCTTATTAGATCTTCATAAAGATCAGCTGACCGCAGTATTTCTGGAGTATCAGGCCAATGCTCTAGAATCAACAGTGCATATTCACAACATCTGAAGTTCATAGGTAAATGCAAATGTGACATATTAAACAAGTAAAAAAAAATAATCATAGAGAACAAGTTGGTTGATAGTACCTTGCACGGAGAACTGCACTACGGTCATTCTTTGCACAATCAGCTATGCGAGGAAGCACACGAGAAACTTTGCAGTTACGTAACATCTGGAAAAGCAGAAAACTACGCAATGAGAATAATATCTTCAGAAAAAAGAGATGTACAAATTCATGTGAAGGTAGAAAGGTAGATCACCGTTTTTATGCAGTTATCTGCAGACTCTGCAATCACAAGTACAGTTATCACAACCAGCTTGAAAAGGACCTGATTATGATAACAGAATAAAGACATAGTCTCAAACCTAACAAATAGTAATAAATAGCTCACATGTTAACGGAGTAGAAGCTGAAAAAGAGAGAACTTACAGGGATGAACATCTCAGCACATGCCTCAAAATCACCCAAGAGCTCCTTTGACAAAAAGCATAACAGATGGCAAGCCTTGAAGAATGGAATACCAAGTTAGAATCAGATACAGGTGAGTATACAGTTTGAAAGATCTTTTGTTGTTAAACAGATCTAAAGATATTTAAACTGTGGAGAAAGTTCTCAAAGCAATATTACTGGCCTTGCTGCATTGTAAAGTGCCAAAACATTCCATATCCTGTTCCAATATTTACTGCTACAAGTATAAGAGATTGCAAACACATATATCATTCCTACTTGAGGCAAACAAAATTCCACGCTCCAGTTCTAACAAATTATCAAATGAATTGTCCTCACTGATATTTCCAAAACCTGCTCCACCCTTACCTTAGCTCACTCACATATACAAGCACAGAAAGAGAATACTAGCTAATTAAACCACAGAAAAGTACGCAGAGCATAGGAAAGATTGCATAAACCATCACACACTCCCAAAAAAAAAGTCTTAACGGTTGTTTGAAAAGCAAAAACTGAAATAAAAGTTATTTGGGATTTGACATAGTCTCCTAAGATCAGAAGATAGAAATTTTTTATCTCCATAAAGTTAGTAAAAGAATTAACTATACCTGTTTCACTATACTAGACCTTCGATCGGACAACTGGGTGCTTAGTGGACCAACTAGTTGCTTCAAGAGCCCCGCAAAAGATGGATAATCAACAGCACCTGAAATGGTTCAGTACATTGAAACTCTCAATTTTACAGAAATAAACCTGATTTATTTGCAAAGACTAACATTCACTATGGGAAACCTGGAAGCTATAACAAGTTTGCACTGAAAAATGCAAAAGAAAACAGAGAACAGAAAAGAAGGAAGAGTGAGTTTCCTTTCTAGATGGATATGATATACAAGGACAGAAATCTAAACAACAAGGATTCAACTGCAACATGCAAATGGAAACACAAACATAAGCAAAGTAGATTTTATATATGCATACAATTAAATTATGAAGTATATCACTTTCATAGTGTCAAAAATCTACAGAGGGAAGAAGTTCCATAGGATAGGAAAAGAAGAGGAGATAACCATTCTAACAAAATCTTTCAAAACAAAATTAAAAAGGTCATTAGATATTCGCAGACCAAACTAGAAATCACTTGGTCAACATGCAAAACACAGACATGATGAGCATAATTAAATATAAATTGAACTAACAAACCAGATGAGTGAAGGGACAAACCTCCTAAAACAAGGCCTTCAACTCTCTGCATGGCTGCTATGCGGACAGACCAATCCTTTTCTGGAATTAAGGTAGAAGCGATCTTCTCAAATTCCCTTACTAGCTCCTTTTCTGAGTAAACTTGAATAGGTTCAATAGGTTTCTCGGTTATATCATTTGCAGCTGCTTTATAGGAAAATAAATCCAATATCAATTTGAATACAATTACAATTTTTCTTAATGATTGAAATATTTCCAAAACATAATCAATATAATTATATAAGGACAAGCTTTGGCAACAAGAAAACTTGATTTCACAGGTAAGAATTTGGGAACAAATAAAACCTATGAACAGTTTGCCACTTTATTCCATGAGGGTAAAACAAAAGTTTAAAAGATTTCCTATGATTAACTAACTATTAGAGAATCACAAGAGATGTATAGTACCTCAAGAGCAAAGTTTACAAATACTACACAAATGTCTCATGGAATATGACGTTAAAATATGCTAACCTCCAAACAAAGACATTTCCTTTGAAGAACTCTTGGCCTTTGGGCTACTTTTCTTCGGGTTAAGACTCATGGGCTTCATTTCACCAGTAGTAAAATTACCCACAAGCCCTTCTGCGGGGCGAACTTGTGGTTCAATCTTCTCTAGCCTCGCATTGATATCTTTAATCTGCAGTTAGTTGCCAATACAAAGTTATAAAAGAAGTGGAACGTCCTTTTGCTATGGAGTAAAGACAAGATTCACTTGATGTGGTTTTCGTTCTGTGTAGTGATCTTATTTAAGAATATGGCAGACACAGTGACCAAAGGATAAGTAGTTTCCACTTGCAGGTCCTGTTCAGGTTATGAGAAACAGTGTAAATACAATGTTGGTTAGACATTCACCATATAAGAAGGAAGGTTATGGCGATGGAGCTCATCACGAAACTGAGGCCCAGATTGTGAATACATTTCCTGAAAGAAAATAGGTTAGATAACCTTCATGGATGCCCATCTCTCAAATTAACGTAAACAATGAAAGCCCAATAGAAAACTAATCAAATAATAACAATGAGACTAATCTCACTAACCTCAATGCACAATAATGCTGCTTCCCTAACACCAGGATTTGGGTCATTCAACATCTGTAAAATCTGATAAACCAAAGAAATTTAAACCTTAATTTTGAACCATGAAACTCTAATTCTAATTTAAAAAGCATCAATTGTTGGTTGAACATACAGGAGGAAGAATCGCCCGCTGAAGAGGGAGTTCAGTGGATGCAAAAAGACTAATTGCCGAGGTGACCGTGCGAGCAAACTCTTCCCTGATTCTCCAGCTTCTATGTGTCCAAGCAAAAGTGCCTGCTCTCTCAACTATTATTGTAGGAGAAGAAACCTGAATTTTGGAAAATGCATATTCAAGCCCAGACTTCCTATTCATTTATTCATAACTTCATGCAATTGCTAACACTGAAAAGTTGAAAATCATGATTTTATTCTTTTCTAAAATAAAACATAAATTCCATAGATTATCAACCCGATATTAATCAAACTACACTGAAACATGCAATGAAGAATCAAAGATCCAATAAATCAACAGAATAAGTAACTAACAATAAAAACTAACTCAAACACACCGACACATATAAAGCCTTTAAAACATTTAGAAAAGCTAAGATAATGTAAATTTCGTATTCGAATTCCAAACTTTACTTTCCTAATTCTGCAGACTACCACTATACAGACCTCCATAAGAGTGAGTAAGAGCCGTCGGGCTGCGTCTCTGACGGGCTGTTTGGCATCGCCTAACCGCTCAACGACGGCGGGGACAAGTGCATTAAAATGCAATTTCAAATGGTCGCCGGACAAAACGGCTGCGGAGGCCAGAGACTGGAGAGCACCCTGAGAGACCTTGAAATTGTTGTCTTTGAGAAGATCCAAGCAGCAGTCCACGAGCGAAGTCGTTTCGGAAATACTCAAGCTCTTCCTGGAAGCTTCTAGAAGCTGGTGCAGCCTCTCCACTCCGGCCATACGCTCCTTGGTGTCCTTAGCACGCGCCAACTCCAGCGCCTCCTCCATTGTAGACAACGCAACCTCCGGCGACCTCGATCTGACACGGCGAAGCTTAGATCTTACTCCGATTGGTTTAAAGAAGGCAGAGAAAGAGAGAGAGAGGTGTTGGTTGACAGAGAAGACAATTGTGAGACTCCAATTTGTTGAGGTGGGCTCGAGGATTAGGGGGTGCGTAAGTTACACAGCATCGGGTGAGTTTTATTGGGTCGGATTCGGGTAATTTCAAATTTATAGTCCGAGCAGCGAGGCCCTTTTTTTCATTTTTTAAAGGACAGTTCAATGTATTTCGTATCATACTAGTCGGCATCGGTCGAAAAATAATACAAAACTGGTCTTATTAGCAATGTTATGAATACCGTACCGGGTTTGGTACCGGATTGAGCTCTAGAATGAAACTGTACCGGTACTGGTCGGTACCGGGTACCGTTTCGGGATATTTTTTAAATTTATAAAATAGTCCCTAAACTTTTTAAAAATTGCAAAAT